>RPOG01003999.1:0-47414 GCA_008086565.1 Thalassoma bifasciatum | reverse complement strand
GTTTCCATTAGCGCGGTACTACGCGTCAGACGCCAGTTTTTAGTACCTACTCTACCCTGGTTCTAAGAGAGTAAAGCTGATACTAAAAGGTGACGTGGACGGACTGCCGGTCACTCATTGGTCAGAGAATGTCGTCTCTGCAGCTTCTGACTCTGAACAAATCACTTACAAGAGGCAAAGGAATAAGTCAGCGACGGGTTTTTAATGACATTTAAACCTGACGGCACAGAACCAGACTGAATGAAGACAAAATACAGCCCTAAAATGCTCCTTCATGATTCCTAAAGAAGTTAAAAGTCCTTTTTAAACCAAAAAGAAGTTAACAGCAAAGATAGTTGGCTTTAAAGAGTCTTTTAAATTAAATCAAAGTTGGTCGGTGCAGGAGCGATCTGTCTGCCACGAGAGTCTTTAAGCACCAATCAGTCCATTAATCCACAGGGAACCAAAAAGGAAAACCAGTTCAAAGAAGAATGATTGATCAACAACAAATCTCTGCTATACCAGGCCCAAAAATCAAAACTTAAAGTGATCTCACTGGATCCAGGGAAGAGTTGATGTCAGGAAGCAGCTCCTTCGTTTTCCTCCGCGTGCAGCAGCACCAGGCTGTTGTTTACCTCCGTTGTCATGACGACCCACATTGAGCCGCTGTATTACTTTAATGAAATCTTTTTAAAGCTTTTTTTTTTCCTTTAAAGACCACGGTGGCACATATGTTAGTACAAAATGATGTTTGTGTGGCGTTATAGATGAACATGCACGCACTTTAGCGCAGCACTTTAGCGCAGCTGTGTTATAAGATCCACGCCCACCGTGAGTCTGTAGTCGGGCTAGAGGAAAAGAACCAAACCCAGTAGAGACGAGTAGAGTAGAGCTGGAATTGCATCATGGAAAAGCGCCATTTGAGCCCACTGACAAAGCATCCACCCATTACATCGTCAATAGATACAACATGACGCGGTAATGTATTTATCAACAGTTACACTGTTGTTTGAAACGTGACAACAATCAAACTTTGTAAGTTTGTAGTTTAGTAGCAGCTACATTTAGCTTAGCTCCTCACAGCTCGGTGCTCTGAGACGTGTCAGTAACGTATGTGAATCCTGGTTGTGTCCTACCAGGTCTCATCTACCAACTCCAACCTCACCAAGCAGAGCAAACGTAACATAACATGACGTAACGGACAGGAACAAACACTAGAACAAACAGCTCATGTTTCAGCCTTTAGCTCGTTGTTACGCTCAAACTGTATAACCAAGGTTATACATAACTTAAGCATAACTTAACCTATAAAATTTCATGTCTATCAAGTTTATTCTCCTGAATGATCCTAGGTCCTGCAAGGCTGATCAAAACTCTGATTTTCATTTCAACTTAATTGTATTTTTTGTATCTTTTTGTAAAGAAAGTTCACCTGAATTCATGGTGTTTCCTTTGTCTTTGCTGCTTCAAATCTGTTTGCTGGTGTCAGATGCAGAAATCTCCTGAAGTATTTGCTGCATTTAAGCTTTATTTGAGTTATTTCCAGTACAGCTAACTGCACTGGGAGTTTCACCTCTTTCTTCCTCTTTCTAATAATATTCTTGCCATTTTCCTCCCACCAGTGCAATTATAACGGCGCGTGAAATGCAGAACAAAATCAACAAGATGAAACTGAAACATATGAGAAAGATAAACAGAGTCTTTAGAGAGAGGAACACCTGAAGAGCTCCCTGAGAGCTGCCGTTTTTAAAAAGCAGAACCTATTTCAGGAACATGAGGCTCAGAGCCATCCTGCCGCTCTCACCGAGCACCATCCTGCACTTTTCTTTGACTCACATCAACTTCAATTAGCTCAGAGATCAAATCTCACGACAAGCAAACTGTTGCGGTGGCAGCTGCACACAGACCTCCTCCTGGTTGGCTGCGCTCGACGCTCCACTTTTCTCAGCAGCAGCGCTCAAGGCCGCATGACTTGACTCCATGAATTATGTAAAAGCACAGTCTGCTACAGATTATAGACTAGAGCTGTCATGAGCATCTGTGCCCCCCTGTGACCAATGAGGCTCCTGATTGGTTATTCAGTACGCCAACGTCCCCGGGGGTGAGAGGTCACCAAGGTTCAAGTCCAGGTAGATAATGTTACCAATACATGAAACGCTGCGGGCAAAACACTGCTCCTCAGGGGGGAGTGGGAAGAGCGAGGGCTTTGATAAAGCTGCAGGAAAAAAGGGAGGAATAAAGACAAAGAGATGGAGAAAGGGGAGGGGAAAAGTGAGAAGTCGACAGAGAAAACACAGGATAAGAGGAAGAAATTGGTATGGAGAGCTCTGCAGAGTCACGCAAGCTCCAATTAAAATGCCAAACGTGTAGAGGAGAAACAGCAGGGGGTGGGCACACATGAGCACACGCAAACAGAAGCTACATCCACTTCTGTTATCACAGCTCATATAGAATCATAATCTGTTAGAAAGTTTAGATTCTTCAGTCTCTAAGTTTGTTTCACAGTTTTCTTCACTAGTTCGCTCGGATTCGCTCACAACAACGTGGACGTCCTACCTGTTTGGGGTCATTACGTCACATCCTGACGCCCGTACCCTGAATATTCACTCTCCTTTCCACCAGAGGAATCCAGAGTTCAAACATATCAAAAGTGTTGTTTCATCAAATTATTCCAAGTGGTGAAATTTCTCCTGTAAAGTCCGTTGTTTGTCTGTCTGTCGTGTCCGTTCTCATCAATAACAGCAGCTTCACAGTCTTAGAGCATTTCCTCCTCAATGTCAATCTGACAAAGCTGCAAGTCTTTGTTTTCAACAGGGTTCTAGCTGCAACACTAAAGTCACCCCATCCTTTTCTGTTGAGTTTTCATCCCAGGACAGCTTGTGATAGACAACAAGTGCTCCCTGCTTGACTGGTCTTGTGTAATAGCTCTATTAGAGGGTTGTTTATTGCAGGGTTCCCAAACTTTTCCTACTGTGACCCCCAAAATGGCAGCGTTAGAGACTGGCGACCCCCCTGCTGTGGTACGACAATCATGGACCAATCCAAAAACAGACAAAAACTAACAAATAACTCCCGAGGATACTTCATTTAACTAATCAGTAGAAAAATTTGCAGACTAATGTCCACTTTGCTGTGTTCACTGCATCAAACTTCAACAAAGAAATGTGAAAAACAGATAAACCAATTTCTGTTTGCATAATTTTACATTATCTTTCACCCCTATTTTTGCTTTGATTCTTAAAATAATTGATAAAATATGGAATTGTTTATAGTTTTCGATTTTGGGACACATTCCACGACCCCCTATCAATGTCTCGCGACCCCCCAAAGGGTCCAGACCCCCACTTTGGGAACCACTNGGACAGGTTGAACAAAAGTCTGTTAAAGTTGCTGATGCTGAAAAAACAGCTGTTTGGATCATTCCACAGGTGAACAGGTTGATTTAAACAGGTGAGTGTCATGATTGGGTATAAAAGGAGCATCATCCCCAAAAGGCTCAGTCCTTCACAAGCAAAGATGGAGCCAGGTTCACCACTTTGTCAACAACTGCGTGAGCAAATAGTCCAACAGTTTAAGAACAATGTTTCTCAACTTTGTCCAACTGCAGGAATTGATGGATTTCATCATCTACAGACCATAATATCATCAAAAGATTCAGAGAATCTGGAGAAATCTCTGCACGTAAGCAGCAAGGCCCAAAACCAACATTGAATGGCCGTGACCTTTGACCCCTCAGGCGGCGCTGCATTAAAAACCCACATCATTGTGTAAAGGATATTAGCACGTGGGCTCAGGAACACTTCAGAAAACCATTGTCAGTTAACACAGTTCATCACTACATCTACAAGTGACAGTTCAAACTCTACCATGCAAAGACAAAGTCACACATCAACAACACACACAAACGCTGCAGAACTCTTTTTGGAAATCATGGACGTGGTGTCCTCCGGGCCAAAGAGGAAAAGGACAATCAGGATTGTTCTCAGCTCAAAGTTCAAAAGCAGCATCTGTGATGGTATGGGAGTGTGTTCGTGCCCATGGCATCATGGGTAACTGTCCCAGTCTCTGTGAAGGCAGCATTAATGCTGAAAGGTACAAACTCCAAAACCTCGTTGTAGACGACGGTAGGTTCTGTGAAACAGAAAAAGTCCCTGCAGGGACTAATAAAGTCGTTCTGTTACTTTGGTTCTGTGTAAGACGAGGACAATGTTGTCGCACCGAGGCATCATCTTGAGTGCAGCTAATAGACTGACCTGCCTGCAGTCCAGACCTGTCTCCCATTGAAAATGTGTGGAACATAAAGGTGATGAAACAGTGGAAACATGAACTTGTCCAAGCTTTTTTAGGAACTTGTTGCAGCACAATATTTGCATAAACTAACAAAGTTTATCAGTTTGAAGAATAATCATGAAGTTGTGACATAAATGTCTCTGAGTCCTGAAACTTTTCCTTTTAACCAGAGACAGATTGTTGAATGAAAGTGCTTTGGCGTCACTTTGGTCACGCTGCTTTTGTGCTGAGGCTGTAAGAAAGACAAAGTGACGGGACAAAAGAATCTCTTCATTCAGGAACACTTCAGAAAACCATTGTCAGTTAACACAGTTCATCACTACACCTGTTACAACAGCGTGGCTCCGTAGTAGAAGAGTGCAGCTACTAGACTAGACTACAAAGCTTCAACAACTAGTGTCCTCAGTTCACAAACACTGAACCAGAGTTGTTAAAGGAAAGAGGAGGAAACAGTGGAAACAGCAAATATCTTGTCTTTGAAGTGTATTCAATTGAATAGGTTGCAGGAAAAATGTTTCCCCTAAAAACTTATCAAGGTTTTTGGGAAAATCCTTCAAATACATGACGTCTATTTCAGCATTAACCTGCTTCTTGTTTTCTCAGTTTCTTCACTTGTTCGTCGGTTGATCGTTTACTATTAACAGAAACACTAAGCTGGCTCACGAGGACATGGAGGAGAAATGACCCAAACTGTGTGAAAGCAGGTTAGTTAGAAAGGATCTCGAGAGTGTAAGGTGCAAACAAGGCCCAAGAGAAGAGCGTCGGGTGTGAAATTACGCAAACAGCCAAATGTGTAAAGCTGTAAACAAGCAGGAACACGTAACATCCTCTGCAAAAGCTTCAAAATGACATATGTGAGAGTAAATGGAAACCAGATGGGAGTGAAACACTCAGAGTGGAGGGAGTGATGGAGAGAAATAAGAACACATAGAGACTCCTCAGAAACATATGTTTCAGCGTTTCAATCTGCGTAAATGAATTTAAATGGTTTTTATAGCATTAGGGAGTCCTGTATGTGCATTGATTTGCTCGTGTAGAAAAGATAAAGCCTGTTTGGAGACTGCAGACATCAGCAGGACACAAGAGCTGTATGAGGGAGATGATTGCTGCTTATTCCATTCAACCAAAGCTGGAGTGTTTGTCTGGAGACAGACGTGAGAGAAGTCTCTGTGCAGAGCATTGACTGTATATAGAATAAACAGCGTGGCTCCTCCTGTCACCGTTGATGCTAAAACTTCGGTTTTTTGGGGCAAAGAGATCGGCGGTAACACGTCGGTCTCAGACACGTCATCTCTTAAAGGCCACCTCGGTTCATTTTTTCTCTTTATTTTTATAAATAAAGAAGAAGAAGTCTTCCAAATCAGAGGAAAACCGAGAAAGGACTTCAAAGAATATAGGGGCTATTTTTGATCTCACGAACGGCGAACGGGCGGGGCCTATGACCTTTTTATCTCATAATTTTGACATTATATCTTTTAATTTCAGCTTTCAACTCAAAACTGTGACTTTTAAACTGAGAATTGCAACTTATCTGATCATTTTGATCATTTTGTAATCTCAATAAATACATCTTTCCTAAAAATCTGACTTTTTAATACACACTTTTAACAATTCTCTCATAAAAAAGGACACTTAATCCAAACATTTTGACTTTATCTCATAATTTTGACATTTTATCTCATAACTTCAGCTTTCAACTCAAACTTTTGACATTTATCATCTCATAATTTTGACCTTTGAACTCATATTCACAAGTTATCTGATGATTTCAACTCTTTCTTAAATCTCAAGATATAAATTTGTTCCACAAAATCTGACTTTTTATTTCCTACTTTTGACTATTTTCTCGTAATAAAGACATTTAATCCCAAAGTTTTGACTTTTATCTCATAATTTTGACATTTAATCTCACAATTTTTACCCTTTATCTCATAATTTTGCCTTGTCATCTTAACAAAAATGACTTTTTCATTTCTGTTAAAGGGGAAATACACAATGTTAAGAACTGGGGGATGGAAACTTTTCATCAGGGTCATTCTGGAAGTTTTTAAGATTTAAAAAGAGTAAACACAGTTGTTTGTTAATAAATGTCTTCACCAACCACTAACCATGAGAGACAGAAATCAGAAATTCTGCTGTTGTTTATAAACTTATGAGCACAACTGTAGTTCCAAGAAAGAAAAAAATAATAACCATGAATATTCTTTTCTATTTCTAACATTGTCCCTGAACTATTACCCACATTTTCATTTTCCAGTTTGACTCATAATTATTCTGGTTTAATAGAGGAGCCAGACCTCAGGTGTCAGGTGTTCTCCTCAAATGACTCTTAGTCCTTTTGTTTCATGGTTTACAACTTTGATTAGGGTCAAAATGTCTTAAATGGATTATCATCCTCAGATTTGGTTCGCGACCACATTAACACCCTGAGTTCACGTTTCTCTAAAAGAAATCACAGGAGTTTGGAGCTGTAAAAAGTCTGCAGAGTGACTGAAGTGTTGGTGAGTTTGAAGAGAGGAACATCAGAGCTGAGCAGAGTGACATTTTAGGAAAATTGCTCTGAGCTTCGAGTGATTTCACCTCAATCACAAAGGTGCAACCAGAGACAAAAAGATGCTTTTCCTCCTTTTTTCCATCTGTGAGAGAGTGACAGAGAGATAGATGTGTGTGTGAGGTCAGTTAGGGGCATTTTTCTCATGGATATGGTCGTTTTAGTCCATCATTTGACTAACTAATGACCCTTTTCCACTGACCAATCTCAGCCCTACTCTACTCTCCTCTACTCGGTTTGTGTTGTTTCCAGCGCGGTACTACGCGTCAGACGCCAGTTTTTAGTACCTACTCTACCCTGGTTCTAAGAGAGTAAAGCTGATACTAAAAGGTGACGTGGACGGACTGCCGGTCACTCATTGGTCAGAGAATGTCGTCTCTGCAGCTTCTGACTCTGAACAAATCACTTACAAGAGGCAAAGGAATGTTGGACCTGTTTAGTCGTATACTCCTCTGGATTTCTGTTTCAGGAAGTGGAGCTGATGGTTTTTTTCTAATGTTTAACTTTATCATAAATAAATCCATGAAAACATTTCAGTCATTAATTCACCACATCAATCAGTGGAGAAGTTACAGGAGTAATAAAAGTAGATAAGTTAAATTAATCAATGAGATACAAAAGAAAATAAATAAATGAAATTAAGCATGGGAAGGAAGTTGTAAATTTTTTTGAGAATTTTTATGTTTTTTTCATTATTTTTAGTGGTTCAAGGAACATTTTTAATTCATTAAGAAAAACAACAAATTCATTCAGAGATTAGAGTCCTGATTTTATCAAATTTGTAAAGGTATAAAAGTTTATTACAGTAAAATCCCCATATTTGATTTTTAATCTTGCACCAAAAGTTATCGTGTATTGAAAATAAATGTGAAACCAACTGACTTTTTATTTTTCCAGCTGGTGTAAAAACTGCGTCCTCATTACCCACGTAGGCTGTTAGTGTAAAATAAAAAGTGATAAATGATTTAGGGGCTTTTATGAATTTGGTAAAAGTAAACAGCTCTTTCATGATGAAGTGAGCAGATTTACCGCTGTTTCTTTCCTGTCACTTCACTTTTATCTCTGGGACCGTTTCACATTTTTGTTGTTGTGTTGTAGTTGAGCTGATTTATTCCAGTAGGTGTCAGTAATTCACCTCAACCTGAGCGCCCCCAAACTGACAAACGCCATTAGCGCCGTGCATTGTGGGAAACAGTACGCCAGGTAGACTGGTCCGTTACAGACTGAGAAATTTTCCCGGATCAGTAGAAACATCCGGGAACTTGTAGTTTACTACAGATCTACCAAGTTTTCACAAACTGATNAATTGCAATATTGAAAATAAATGGTTCATTCCTGGCGCTTGTTGCTTCTTTTCTGCGAGTGTTTGACCTGATGTTGTCTCTGATACTTTGTTCACACGCTGCATCAGAAGAACGACACACGAGCGTCTCTGCGTAGCATGAATATTTCCATCAGAGGCGGCGTGTTTCCTCCTTGTTGCTGCGTGCGATGGTGAGAAGTCACCACCTTCATCAGCTCCTCACCTTCTTTGAAGTTCAACCTCAAAGAGCAGCTTCAAAGCTCCATCTCCTCCAGATAACATGTTGCTCCTTGTGTGAGGAAAATATCAATAGGCCTCTGCCTCTGCCATTATGATTTAATGGCTCTGCTATTGAATGACCGGAGTCCAAGAATTTATAATTAGTTTTTGCTGCTGAAAATCATTACCGTTTGATTAGCTCAACCCCAGTGTTTCTCTGCGCCACCGTCTCTGCATATTAATACGACGCAGTTCTGTGCAGTGGTGACTTTTCTGTGTGTGTGTGGAGGTGATGAGCAGCAGCACTTTGGCAAACAGCTGTTAATTGGAGGTATACGTCTTAGATTTGTGTTTGCATCTTTATCTTCTCGAAAAAGGTGTGTGAGAGTGTGTGTGTGTGTGTTTGCATATTTTCTATACACATGCACTAAAAAATATACAAGCAAATAAACTTTAGTAAGTTTTGCATATGTGAGATTTAAGTGTGTGTGGAGCTTTTTGCAGTAAATTGATGCAGAGTGCACTTCAGCACCATTAGGGCTGAAAAGTTTATGCAAATGTAGCTGTAAAAAAAAAGTGAAAGTTTATGAAACATCTCTTCTGCAGACACTTACTTTTTGTTGAAGAAAACACTCTCCACACACACACAAACATGAGCACTGTGATCAGAAACTTCAACCAATGCTGCTGGAATGTAAAGATGATGAACTAACATAAACATATTTAGTATTTTTAGTAACATAGAGCCTGAAATATAAACTTCTTTTTGTCCAATTGGAGGTAACATTCGTTTCCTGTGCACTCTTTTCTAAAATCTCAGTGTTTTTTAGGTCTGAACTTAATCCAGAATGTTTCAGTGACATTTCAGTGTTTTATTTTGTTGGTACCTTGTGTTTTAGGTGAATATCATTGGAGGATTATTCTACAAATCAAGTGGATGTTTGTGCTTCTCACTCTGACTTCAGCTCCAACTTAAAAATGTTTTTTTATTGAAGCAAGTGATTGCATGGTATTGATTTTTGTCATCTTTTTTTAATATTTGGAGGATTTTATCATGTAAGACAGAATGGTTTATTCACAAATGCCATCATCTTGTTGACAAGAATCAACTGATAGACCTGGGTGCACGACTCTGTGTTACAACGAAAGTCTCTGTGCAAGTAAAAAGTTTAAAAACAAAATAACAGATAAGCTTTCAGCATCAGGAGAGAAGAATAATGCTGAAAAAACTGGGAGAGGTGACAAAGAAGTACCAAAAAAAGTTCTTTAGATAAGATTATCCCTTTATTTATCCCACAACGAGGAAATTTACATTTTTACAGCACCACAGATCCCAGCTTTCACACATTCAGAGAAGAGCTGAACACACTTCAATCAAAAAAAAAAAAAAAAAAAAAAAAAAAAAAAATTGAAAAACTGAAAATTTGTAAGAAAAGCCAAACATCAAAAACAGTATTTTTTTATTAGTAGATCAGCAGAGGGTTGCATTTTTCAATAAGAAGAGCAATGTAATATGTACAGCTCTGGGAAAAATTAAGCGATCACTGCAAATTTTTCACTTTCTCTGATTTTGCTATTTATAGGTATTTGTTTGAGTAAAATGAACACTTTCGTTTTATTATATAAACGACTGACAACATTACTCCTAAATCCCAAATATTGTCATTTAGAGCATTTATCTGCAGAGAATGAAACATGATCAAAATACCAAAAAAGCCCACTGTTTTCAGACTTCAGATAATGCAAAAAACAAGTTCATCTTCAATTTTAAACAACACATTACTAATGTTTTAACTCAGGAAGTATTCAGAAATCAATATTTGGTAGAATAACCCTGATTTACAATAACATCGCTCATGTTCTCAGAGAGGAGAGTGATGACCACAGCAATGGTTTTTATACATTTTCCTTATCAAATAAGATTTGTTTCAGGTGATGACCTCATCAGTACCTTATTAGGTAGAAACAGGAAGAAACAGGTTTATGTTGGAATTCAACAGACACATAATAGAATGACTGTTATATATGTAGAGATGCTGATTTCTGAAAATTTTGCAGTGGTCTCTTAATTTTTTTCTAGAGCTGTATATTCAGTAACACAACTTACTCTTAGTAAAAAAAAAAAAAAACCCACAAGACACAACATTTAATTTATGACCTGGAATCAAAATAATCTGACATAAGAAACACAACAAGGAAGAAAAACATGACAAAATGTGAAGTAGAAAAAGTAGAAAAGTGTTACTGTGACTCTGTGCCAAGAAATACTGCCAGGTTACTTAGGTCAACACTTGGGAAACTGTTCTAAAAAAAAGTCACCACTCAAAACAAGCATCAATCTACAAAAAAAAAAACAGGTATGTGAAGTAAAAACTAGACAGAGAGAGCTTCATTCATCCATCTAACGTTACCTTTTCTCTCATGAAGTTGCTCCTTCAGATTCTCCTTTTGTCTCAGAATCAAAATCAAACAGAAACTTCAGTTTTAAGGTTTCATAACCCGGGAGGATCTTCTTCTTTTCTCATAAAAAAAACTCAGTGGTCAGTTAAGTGGCCGTTTGGAAAGAAGATCTTCTGTTTCACTGGATAAACTGTAACAAATATGTGGGTCAATGACAAAAAGAGGGTCTAAAAACGTCTTTTTAAAAAGTTCTTTAAAATGGATAAAAAACATATTTCTGAGAGAAGAATTATGTTTTCTAACAGATTTCAGTAGTTGACCAACATTTCAAAGTTTTAGGTTCATTATTTTTTAGTATTTTTAATTTGATCACCCAAAAATGTCAGGTGGAGCAACCAAATATATGAAAATATATTTATATGTTCCTGTTATTTTTTCTGTGTGAAATTATTGGCAAGTATCTCTCAAGTGTCTGTAGTGACTCATACATTTTCATTTTGTGTGTTTCATTTCTTTTATTTGTGAATAAGATCAATAATTTGATGTTAAAATAACATTTCACATTATTACATTGGTTGTTCCACCTGACATGGAAATTGTTCCAGTCACCAATGAAGTGAAAAAACCTTTTTTATCAGTATTTCAGAGAAATCTACAAACTTTTCCACTTGGTCACAAATGTCANAAGGTGAAAATTACGGGACAAAAGTTTTTTACATTTCTCAACAGCTTTAAAATTCTTTTTATTTGCAAAGAATGTTTTATTTAAAAAGGTTGAAGCATAAAATAATGCCACTGTATTTTTAATTTCCATTTACAATAACTGACATTCAATTTTTAGAGTTTAATTACTGTGGATACTTGTCAGGACGGTTGCACCACCTGACATTTTGGGGGTTTGAGGAACCAAAACACAAAAAAACATGTTATATTTTAATAGTTTAAAGATGTGTTCAAATAACACAGGTTTCATAGAATAAAGAAAAAAATGTGATGAAATACTCAATTCATGATGGAAGGAAATATTGCACTCAGACACAAAAAAGGGGACGTCACCTCATTGACCCATATATTTTAGATTGAAACAACAGAGTTTCAGGTTTGGCAGCAGTTTCAGTCGTGTTAAAAACAACATGAACTTCAATGATGTTGATGAAAAAGTGTCTGTGTCGTATCATTGGGTTAAAATAGTTTCACTGGTTGGATGAAAGGCAGCAGCATTGATCGGACTCAGGCTGATGGGACTGAACTGAAAATCTGTTTTAACAACACGAGCGCTCACATGAAATAAGCAGAGAGAGAGGTCAAAGAGAATTTTTAATGCAGCTGTGAATCTGCTGGAAAATAATCATAAATCTGCAGCACATGAGGAGACACGGCCTGTTCGGGGAGTGAAGCTCGTATAGAGTCTATAACATGAAACATTTCCTTTATCATGTTCAGGCGTGAGGCTGTGTGTGTGTGTGTGTGTGTGCATGAGTGTGTGTGAGTGTGTGTTTTTCCCTCCAGCCTCCACAGAAACTCATCATTAGTCCTGTTCACCTGTCAGTCTGACAGAAATGTGGAGTCTGCTTCCAAAACACAGCGTACATTCACCTGCATTATTTAGCACCAAATTCGAGCGTTCTGATTGGCTGCTGCAGGGCGGGAAAAAAGAGCTCTGGAGAGACGATAAAGATGGGAATTAAAAGATGTCTAAACATTAAAAGTTGCCTCTGTTTTGACTTGTGGATCTGATTGGAAGAAACTTGAGTGTGAGGAGTTTTGTGGACGCTGCTGTCACGGCAGATGAATTCTGGGATTGATAGGCCGTCGCTCGCTCTTTCCCGCTGAAGCGCCGCGCTGTGAGGGCTGTCACTTTCCTGACGTTCTCCCACAGCCAGAGCAGATTAAAAGTGAGTGGACAGGCAGATGGATGTGGGTGTCCCAGTTAGTGCTCCAGTAAACCAGAGAGGAACCAGGAACCAGCTGCGACAGGATCAAAGAGCCACGCAGGAAAATTATCACTCATCAAACTCTGACTTTTCAAACAGGCTTTCTGATTTTTCAGTAACTGTTTTTTAATTATTATATTATATAAGTTTTCCCCTTTTTTCTGACAACAAAGACAAATCATACATGACCTTTGTCAACATGATAAAAAAATACAACTTAACCTTTTATTGCTAAGCAGGTATAGTGGCTAATAGCTATTGATCATTATTTTCAATGATCAATGGATAAGGTGATTAATGTCTATGTGTTTATGAATATGTATATGAGTAAATATGAGTATGTATTAGAGCTGAACGATTTTAGAAAAAGATCTAATTGCGATTTTTCTGGCAGATATTGCGATCTCTATTCGATTAACAATTTTATTTAAATCAAGCTTTAGTGAAGTTTTCCCAATGTTCGGTATCATTTACAAACTTGGCAGAGAATCACATCAAACCATCGAAACATCAAAAGTTTTTACTGTAATGCAAGGATGAAAATGAAAACTGAAGGTAAGAATTATTTTAAACATTTAGATAAAGGATGAAAAGTGGAAATTTTGAGAAATAATGACAAAATTCTGAGACAAAAAGTCAATATTTTGAGATTAAAAAAAAATCCAAATTTTATGTAATCAATCCAACAACATTATATTTCAACTTTATTCGCAACATTTCGACTTTATTCTCGACATTTCGACTTTATTCTCAACATTTCGACTTTATTCTCAACATTTCGACTTTATTCTCAACATTTCGACTTTATTCTCGACATTATATTTCAACTTTATTCTCAACATTTCGACTTTATTCTCGACATTTCAACTTTATTCTCGACATTATATTTCAACTTTATTCGCAACATTTCGACTTTATTCTCAACATTATATTTCAACTTTATTCTCAACATTTCAACTTTATTCTCGACATTTCAACTTTATTCTCGACATTATATTTCAACTTTATTCTCAACATTTCGACTTTATTCTCAACATTTCGACTTTATTCTCGACATTTCGACTTTATTCTCGACATTTCGACTTTATTCTCAACATTTCGACTTTATTCTCAACATTTCGACTTTCTTCTCGACATTTCGACTTTACCGACTGGGTGAGGGAGAGGGGGAAAAAATTCCTCCCCTCATTTTCTTTTCTCAATGTGGCCCTAATACTCCATCGTAGGAAACTCATAAAAATGCAATGAAAAAAAAAAAAATCTGTGTTTACATAGAAACGCTGAGGGATTTGAAACGCTGTAGTATCATGTCAGGCCTGTAGGTGGCGATATCACCGTAGGAGCCGTTTATACAACAACAGTTTAGAGTCTGAAGAAGAGGTGAGCTGATCATCATCATCATCATCTGGAGTTTATTTTAAAAACTTCTTGTCTAATTGCAGAAAAAGTGCAATAATTGTGTATTTTGATAGAAGACAGTCAGTAGATTCAGCAGCAGAAGAACGAAACTGAAGGTCACTGTTGTTGTGGAGGCTTATTGTGCACGCGCAGAGCTGAACTTGATGTCAGGTGTTCCCCGCTTTCGTGTTTACACCGAGTCAGTGAAAACGGCGTTTTGGGAAAGTTCCACGTTTTCAGAAGTTTGCGTTTTCGCAAAGAAATGTCTGAGTGCAACTGTGGAAATGATGCATGTGACCGAAATCTATATATGGGTCAATGAGGTGACATCCCCTTTTTTTGTGTCTGAGTGCAATATTTCCTTCCATCATGAATTGAGTATTTCATCACATGTATTTCTTTATTCTATGAAACCTGTGTTATTTGAACACATCTTTAAACTATTAAAATATAACATGTTTTTTTGTGTTTTGGTTCCTCAAACCCCCAAAATGTCAGGTGGTGCAACCGTCCTGACAAGTATCCACAGTAATTAAACTCTAAAAATTGAATGTCAGTTATTGTAAATGGAAATTAAAAATACAGTGGCATTATTTTATGCTTGAACCTTTTTAAATAAAACATTCTTTGCNTTCACAAATAAAAGAAATGAAACACACAAAATGAAAATGTATGAGTCACTACAGACACTTGAGAGATACTTGCCAATAATTTCACACAGAAAAAATAACAGGAACATATAAATATATTTTCATATATTTGGTTGCACCACCTGACATTTTTGGGTGCTCAAATTAAAAATACTAAAAAATAATGAACCTAAAAACTTTGAAATGTTGGTCAACTACTGAAATCTGTTAGAAAACATAATTCTTCTCTCAGAAATATGTTTTTATCCATTTTCAAAGAACTTTTTAAAAACACGTTTTTAGACCCTCTTTTTGTCATTGACCCATGTTCAGGATGTGTGTGTGTGAGTGTGTGTGTGTGTGTGTGTGTGTGGGCGTGACCGAGGAGAAAATGCTCCATGTGGAGAGTTAACAGGGACCAACGCTGCGGAATATCTATGTGTTGGAAAAAGTGATTAAAAGTAATTTAAAGTGACGATATTTGCTGTTAAATGAAGGAGACACTCTGTGGTTTTGGATGGTAAATCGTCTCCTGCTGCTCACACCTGTGGAGGAAATTTCCCGACTTTAACTCTTTCCTGGATCAGGTGAGTTTGCTGCTTTTTTTTCTATTTTTGGGGCTGGTATACTCGAGTTCTTTGGTTGATCTTTCATTGGTTTGAGCTCTTTTTCCTGTTTAACTCCCTGTGGATTTTTGGATTAATTCATGCGTAAAGTCTTGGAGGTTCACGCCTGCGCAGACAGAGTTTCATTTAATCTAAAAGACTCTTTAAACAGGAATTTTTGCTGCGTTTTCATCAGGAAATTCATTTAAGTTTATATGAGAATCTTAAAGAGGATTTCGAGGTGTTGTTTTAGGGTTATTTATTGTTTTTTTGTGCGTTGTCAGGTTTTAAAAGTCGTCAAAGACCCGACGCAGCTTCATTGACTCTGTTTTTTCTGTGATGTGAACAGAATCAGAGAATTTCCTTTGTTTTTTTCTGAGGTTATTGAAAGTTGGTGGCACAGTCAGAGAAGTTTGTGTTTTAACTTTAAGTCTGTGTTTTAGCTTTCAGTTGTTCCCTCACAGCTGAACTTCATCATTCAGCAGGTGTGTTGTTGCCATAGAAACCGTAATCACTCCAGTCCAACCCGACCTGTTCAGTCCTGATTGTGAAGCTAAGAATTAACATTTAGAATTAACATATTCTGGCTCTGATAATCCCATTTTACATCACATATTATGATGAAGCACATGTATAAAATGAGACTTTTTCGTCATCATTATCAAACTGCTCACAGCCTCTTTAAACTTTGGTTTTAAGGCTCTAACTTCATTTGGCTGGATTTTGCATGATCAACTGGTCTTTTTCAAAATGATTTTTCTTCCTTTTTAAAAGCTCCCAGTGTAAGACTCTATCTCAGAGCTTCTCTCTGAAACATAAACACTTTCTGTCTGAAAAGTTGAGGTGACGCTCCATCGTTGGAAAATGCTTCATTTAAAATAGTTTTGACCTAAAGAGCTCGGCCCAGCTGAAATTAATTATTAAAATCATGCACATGTCACTTTTTTATAACCTGAAGAAGAGAAATCTGACTTCCCTGCTACAATGTTCACCGAGAAATAACGCTGAACAGAACTGGTTTGATGCCGGTTTGATGCAAAATAATGCATGCTGCTTTTATGCTGAATCATGCTGTGATGATGCTGAATGATGCTAAATAATGCTGGTTTGATGCTGAATCATGCTTTTATGATGCTTAATGATGCTGAATGATGCTGGTTTGATGCTAAAAGATGGTGGTTTTAATGCTGAATCATACTTTTATCATGCTAAATAATGCTAAATGATGCTTGTTTTATGCTGAATCATGCTGTGATGATGCTGAATGATGCTTGTTTTATGCTGAATCATGCTGGTTTGATGCTTAATGATGCTGCTTTTTTGCTGAATCATGCTTTTATGATGCTTAATGATGCTGGTTTTAATGCTGAATCATGCTTTTATGATGCTTAATGATGCTGGTTTTAATGCTGAATCATGCTTTTATGATGCTTAATGATTCTAAATGATGCTGACTTAATGCTTAATGATGCTGTTTGATGCTGGTTTGATGCTAAATGATGCTGCTTTTATGCTGAATCATGTTTTAATGATGCTAGATAATGCTAAATGATGCTGAATGATGCTTGTTTTATGCTGAATCATGCTGTGATGATGCTGAATGATGCTTGTTTTATGCTGAATCATGCTGGTTTGATGCTTAATGATGCTGCTTTTTTGCTGAATCATGCTTTTATGATGCTTAATGATGCTGGTTTTAATGCTGAATCATGCTTTTATGATGCTTAATGATGCTGGTTTTAATGCTGAATCATGCTTTTATGATGCTTGTTTTATGCTGAATCATGCTGTAATGATGCTGAATCATGCTGGTTTTATGCTGAATCATGCTTTAAAGATGCTAAATGATGCTTAATGATGCTGATGTGATGCTGACTGATTCTGGTTTGTTGTTGGTTTTGTGCAAAATTATCTGGTTTTATGCAAAGTGATGCTGCTTTTATCCTGGTTTGATGCTTTTTGATGCTGATTTGACTGAAATATATACTGGCTTGCCAGCATGAAATAAATAATTTGAAAATACTAGAATAGAACATTTTAAATTATTTACATTTTAATTCTTTCTCTACCAAAACAAAACAAATAAAAAGGCAAAACCCAGTTAAGTTTTTTTTTTTTTAACTGTATGAAATAAGCTATATGATGCAATATTTATGACAGTAGTATTGAACTGATGTTTATTGACTTTGCTCACACATCTTCATGGACTTAATCCCACTTTTATTTGAGGAAAACACATTTGTTTGGTATCAAGGAAATTTCCTTGCATAAGATACAAAAACAGTGAGAAAATATCTCTCTTCTTTTTCTGTCTCATCTTCTCGTCTGGCTTAACCAGACTTTCTCTCTTTCTTGAGATGTTCTCGCCCCCTCAGAGGGAAAAAATAAAAAACAGAGAAATCCCCTGAGGTTGGGGTCAAGAGGTCGTTTTCCTGGTGTTGGAAAAGCCAAAGATTCACTGAGACGTCTGTGTCAGAGCTGTAAAGCTGAGCAGCAGAGACTGTTTCCATCGTTCAATCCTCTGTCGCCATTTGGAAGCAATTCATGAGGCTGGTATTGGCTTTGATAGAGCGATAACGCCAGAGGTGAAATATCCAAGGTGGATGCCATAGAAACAGACAATCTTTTGACTTCCCCTCTTTTCAATCAATGCGGTGCCTCTGCCCCCGTAAACCGCTCTAAATTTAATTAAACCACTTCCATATGAATTTGTAGGCTGAGAATTTTGATTTAAAAGCTTCTTGCGTGTGTTTGCAGTTTGCTGAGAGCGTTTCTGCTCAGCTCTGGATCTGCATGAACTCAGGAGCTGCAACATTTTTACATTTTTACAGAACAATAGAGGAAGCTGCAGGGCTCCCCAAACATGAAACAAGTCGCTCATCACAAAGAAAGATGTTTGCTGGTAGATTGTTTTATGAGGATGAGGGTTTTCATGACGCTGCTTTATGAACAGACTGTAACCGTCAGGTCAGTCAGAAAAAAACGCTGCAAAAATCAGAAATAACATCCAGGAAGGAACAAAGAGAGAAGAATCAAAGTAAAACATTAAAGAAAGTAACACAAGGGGAGTTCAGGGACAAATTACAGCTGAAGTGTTTAATATTCTCAGAGAATAGATTTATTACATTCAACTTTACTACAAGAAAAGAAAGAATATTTACTGTTTTTACTTCTTCTGGTGCGTCAGTAAAAGCAGAAATCTAAGACAAAATCTAAGTTTCTGCAAAAGCAAAGTCAAGCAAAAGGGACAAAAGCAACAAAAGTCTGTTAAAGTTGCTGATTAGGGCTGAAAGATTTATCGTTTTCTGATCAACATCGCGATTTAAGACATCACGATCATGTTTTCGCCAAAACTAATTTTTTTGGTCCTGACTGACCCAGGCTCTTTAGTGTCAGCTGTTTCACACACACAAACACACACACACACACACATGTTTAAGTGTAAAACTGTTGGGAAAGATCCTTTTTTTTCCTTGGGATTGTTGAATTTTGTTTTTCTTATCACTTTTTTAATTTTGTTTTTTTTATTTTTTCGTATTTTATCTATTTTTCACTCAATTGTTTCTAAAAGTTTAGAGCCAAAGATGACTATTTTTGTTCTTCAGCTGTTATAACTAAAATACAATTGAAAAGTCCAGTTTAAAAATAGCAAGAGTTGTACTTAAAGTTCAGACTCAGTGAAGGTGTTTGACTAAAGGTTTTTTAAAAATAAAATTGGCTTTTTATCTGTCGCCTTTTTTTAAATCTTGCCTTTTATCTATTAATGTTGTCTTTGTTTCTTAGAATTTTAACTGAAATCTTAGAATTTTGACTTTCTTTGTCTCAGAATAGTCTTTATTTTTCAAAATTCCCACTTTTCATCCTAAAATATTGACCTTTTATCTAAAAGTAAAAAATAATTCTTACCTTTAGTTTTCATTTTTATCCTTGCATTACAGTGAAAACTTTTGATGTTTCGATGGTTTGATGTAATTCTCAGCCGTACACTGGGAAAACTTCACGAAAGCTTGATTTAAATAAAATTGTAAATTGAATTGAAATCGCAATATCTGCACGTGTCATGAATCCAACGGTGATTTTGCGTATTTTCTCACTTCGTACCGGGAGTGCGAACGTTTCTACGCATTTATTCGTGAATGAGGCCCAATGTTTCTCAGCTTTGTCCAACTGCAGGAATTGATGGATTTCATCATCTACAGTCCAAAATATCATCAAAAGATTCAGAGAATCTGGAGAAATCTCTGCACGTAAGCAGCAAGGCCCAAAACAAAAGCAATAAAACCCTGTTACAACAGCGTGGCTCTGTAGTAGAAGAGTGCAGCTACTAAACTGACCTGCCTGCAGTCCTAACCTGATTAGAATTGTGTTTGTAGATGTTAAGGATGATTATGAAAAATCCCGAGTTTGTACCAACAGAAATGTTCCGTGTGTAACATCAGCTGAATGTTTTTTACACAGAAATATTTTCCTGCAACCAGAGACTTGAGAAGATGAAGGAAGAATCTCAGTTGTAGCTTTAAAGTGTTCAGTCTGTGAAACCTGAAGCTCCAGGGAGGATGGTTCTTCTGTGGAGAGACGTATTGTGTTCAAGTGCTCCCAGAGAATTTAGGATTTCCCAGCTAACCTAATTTCATTTGTAAATCATGTATTAAGTTCATTCAGAAAGCGTGGGTAAAATAATCGCCTTGAGACAGGCTTTTATTTTCCAGGAGCAGCTGGAGTGTTTTCAAGTGGCAGAGTTTTGTTCTTCAAAGGAGGAGCCACATCCTCAGCCGCCAACAAAGGGAAGTAAAAAAGAACAAAACTCTCTTTGGTTTATTGACCAGAGGCAGAAGAGGAGCAGTGGAAGAGTTTGTGAAGAGGAAGAGACTCTGCAACCAGAGTTTAGGGGATGAAACTAGACTCATGTGTTCACAACACGAGCTTCATGAACACATTCACATTCATAACAGGACTGAGGGAAAAACTGTGGATATGGAGGCTCTTTACTGCCAGTTAGAAAATAAAAACTAAGCGTTTTTAAAGATTTTTTTTTCACCTACAAGAAGCCAGATTCTGAGATAAAAAGTCTAATTTTGAGATCAATAAATCAAAATTACAAGATATAGTTAAAACCATGAGATAAAAAGACGTAATTATGATTAAAAATAATATTAGATTGTTAAATTTCAGGGTAAAAAGTTAAAACTTTGAGGGACAAGTCTAAAATTTGGGAGAAAAAGACAAGATTTTGAGATTAAAATAGGAAATTTTGCGGTTAAATGTCAAAATTGTAAGAAAATAAGTCTATATTTTGAAAATTTGTGATGTCTGATATTTAAAATAAAAATTGAAATTAAAATTAAGTCTCAATGCTGAGTTAAAAAGTTAAAAAAAGGTTGGATTTTAATTTTTCAATTAAAGTTGACATTTTTTGATAATAAGTCCAAAGTTTGTGATAATGTAGTCTAAATTTATAGATAATAAAAGTTTAATTTTGAGATAAATGTGTCAAAATTGTGAATAGAAAATGTCATGATATAAATTAAAAATTTTGACATAAAAAGCCATAATAAAGAGAAAGTATAATTTTTTCCGATAAAAAGTCAAAATAATGAGATAAATGGTCACAAATATAAGATTCAAATCAAATATTTTGAGATGATAGGTCAAAATTGTAAGACAACTGTTAAAATTTTCACATAAAAAGTCGAAACTTTGTGATTAAGTCGGAAATTTGCAATAAAATTGACGTGAAGTTTAAAAAGTTCAGAGGTCAAAGTCAAACTTTCTAAACAGAAGTCCACATTTTTTGATCAGAGTCAAAATTCAGTGATAATAAAGTCAGAAGAATAAGTAACGATAGAATAAGTTCAAGACTTGATCTCATTAATTTGACTTTTTACCTTAAAATTTGGACTTAATATAAGCAAAAAAAAAATCAAAAAATTTAACACAGCCAGTTTTTAATTTATATTTCTCTCCTGCTGGAAATCGGCTTCTTTACTGTTGCAGTGAAAAAGGGAAAATAAATTCATTTCTGTTTCTGTGACTTCACCGTCAATTATTCTAATCTGATTAAATCTCAGGCCAAAACCAACAAACCAAGTAATTGATTCTAACATGAGGCAGGAACTAATTAATTTAAACCATTTTTGTCTTTTAATTTCAGGGAATAATAAAAAATCCCATAACAATTCCCATAATCTACCATAACATCTGGAAATTACTTCTTTTTTTTTTTTTTTTCCAACCAACAACACGAAACATAAAGATATTGAAATGACAGTCGCAGCAAAGTGAAAGAGACACATTTTCTGTCTGAGCTGAAAAACATCAGCGTTTTGAAAAAGCTTAATTAAATTTCTGTGAATGGAGACGTTTATGTTATAAACAGGATTTCACTGATAAACTAAAGAATGAAGAATCAGATGGACGGCGTGGGTATAAATTTAGAGTCTGTATACTCAGACAACCTTATCAGTGTGGGACTGAAATAAAGGCTCTTCTCTCAAACCCCCCCCCTGTGGTTTTATCGCCCCGTGCACCGGCAGTGCCATTACCATCGGTGCAGGAGCAGCTGAATAGCGGTTGTTTACTTCATTGTCATTTGTGTCTATTGTATCTAAAAGGACCACCTGCCGCTACGAGCCGCCACGGAAAAGCTTCCAGGGGGGCGCTCATAATTGACGGTGGGGGGGCTGGTAAATAACAGCGAGCTTTCACAGGCACACAAACCTGCCACAGCGCTGCTTCTTTTTCCACAGGAGAAGGTCAGAGCTAATTTCAGACATTTAGGTGAGAGAGTGAGGAGAGGACGGAGGCTGTTCTCCAAAAAAACGCCAACGACAGGCGACATGTGAGGAAGGAGAAGGAAGTACACGATACATACTACATACTACACACTACATACAACAGACTACATACTACAGACGACATACTACAGACTACAGACGACATGTGAGGAAGGAGAAGGAAGTACACGATACATGCTACATACTACACACTACATACTACACACTACACACTACATACTACATACTACACTACACAATACACACTACACACTACACGCTACATACTACATACTACACACTACACAATACACACTACATACTACAGACTACATGTGAGGAAGTAGAAGGAAGTACACGCTACATACTACACACTACATACTACATACTACATACTACTCGTGCTCATGTAGAGGCCCGTAAATCATTTATCACTTTTTATTTTACACTAACAGCCTACGTGGGTAATGAGGACGCAGTTTTTACACCAGCTGGAAAAATAAAAAGTCAGTTGGTTTCAGATTTATTTTCAATACACGATAACTTTTGGTGCAAGATTAAAAATCAAATATGGTGATTTTACTGTAATAAACTTTTATACCTTTACAAATTTGATAAAATCAGGACTCTAATCTCTAAATGAATTTGTTGTTTTTCTAAATGAATCAAAAATGTTCCTTGAACCACTAAAAATCCTGTGGAATATTCAGTAAATCTGTGTCCTGGTGAATATCAAACACATCCACATATACTCTACATCTCTGCCATGAAATAAATTACATTTGCACCACGAAGTTTCTCGTGAGTCGTGATGAACCATTTTCCTCGTCCCGTCTTTTTCTGACTGCAATATATTAATACGCCTAATAGGGACGCTGACATTTTCCTGGAACATTTTTCTTTGCCCTAAATCTGTTAGCAGGATAATGACCCATCGGGTGCCATTAAAAGAGTCTTTTACACGACTCTAAATTTAAATTGAGCGAGTGGGAATCATAAAATCGTAGTCTGAGGCTGTTTTTAACTCAATCACAGAGATGATTTTGGGCTTAATTGGCCCGTTAGCTGATAAAATCTGCTTCCTCTGGTCGTTCTCTCAGAAGGTGGAATAACAAATGCTGACGCCTGATATTTAATACTTCTGTCTGAAAGCGGTGAGTCATTGTTAGATGCTGAATTTGGCTGTAAATGCCACAAAAAGAGCGATGAAGGAATGAAAGGAGTGTGGAGGTTTTCACAGTATTTAAAGGGCAGCGCGCAGCGATGGACAGATTATGAGCTATATCCCTTTCACCGTCCTCTCAGCAGGCCCATACATCACTCCTCTTAATGTTTCAGTCTAAATTAATAATGCGTTTGCACTCTGTGAATGGACGACTGTGAAGTTGTGCAGACGACTGTGAAGTTGCAGCAGCGAGGAGGTTCAGGACACGATGAGAGTTCAAGAACTCAATGTTCCACTTGACTGAGGACAAACAGACACTGCAACCCAACATCATGCAAATGAGCCCAATTAACTGCAATATCACTGCACAGGGCATGCCTCTCAAACAATCGAGTAAGCAAAGTGTTTAATGGATTTTGGCCGAGCAGCAGAACGCAGTGTGCAAGTAGCAGCGAGAGCACTTATCAAAGCAGTGTGAAATACTTACACAGCGTTTTATTCCTGCCATGATTTATGCCGCTACAAAAAGCCTCCTCCGTATCAAGATTATCCCGCTCTAACATCACCCTGTGGTCATGGGAAATGAAGTTCTCCTGCTGTAATCACATTTAGTGCTGGGGCTTTGTTGGGTAGAGTCAGACCTGGTGACAGGACGAGCTAAAAGTGACAGAAAGGGGGGGGAACAAAGAGGGAGGGGGGTGAAGTTATGTGACTGAGTAAAAAGGTGAGATAGTGAGGAGTGAGGAGTGTGAGAGCTTCTAAAGGTGGATGGAGATGTGTGTTTGTGTGTGTGTGTGTATCCTTTGAAAGCCGACCTCCAGTCCTGTGGAGTTTGTTCTTAAAGTAACTGAGCCTCACACGGGGGGGGGGGGGCTCAACAGGCCTCCTGTCAGGGAAGACACAGGCTTAGGTGCTGCAGAATATCATGAGATATACAGTAAATACTCCCGTCAGAGAAACACTGTGAAACCAGTTCACTCAGCAGTGTGTATCTGTGTGTATCTGTGTGTATGTGTGTGTATGTGTGTGTATCTGAAGAGGACCCCAATGCAGATTCCAACTCAAAAATATTCATTTTAACGAAATTCAAAAAGTCCCAAGTAACAAAAGAACCCCAATTTTTTTCCCCTAGAGAATGTATTGATTCAATTTTTATTAAGTTGCCTTAATGTAACTCAATAATTAATTATAAGTAGGTCAAGAAAAAAAAATCCATCAGCTTTACTCTCACATTCCTCAAACTGGAAACCAGAGAATCAAACGACAAAACAGACCAAACAGAACTGTCAGACTATAAACTACATTCACATACAGTAAATGCAGTGACAACTACTACATACTGCATTAGAAAGTAGTTTGTAAAACGCTGAACATGAATGGAACAAAACCAAAACCATACACCTCAAACAGAAGAAGAAACTGACAGAATAAGTTTTCAAAAGTTTGGGTTTCAGGTCTGAAACAGGAGGTTGAAACGCAGCGGTACTTTTGTGTTTCACCCTAAAACCGTTCTCGTGTAAACAGCTCATGATAGTCAGACGTGAATCAGTGAAGCTTTCAGATGAGTTCAGAACACTTCCATGATGCATTTCAGAAACACAAAGCAGCGTTCCTCTTTCTGATAAAGAATCAGCGTTGCTGCTGATGGAGGAACGTGAAGTATTCATGAGAACAGTGAAACGGTGAAACGGTGAATGGACTGTGTTTGTAAAGAATGTTCTGCAGCCTTCTCTCTGCTGAGAGCGCTTTACTGTTATCACATTCATCCATTCGCTGATGAAGAGGCTTTTTCATAAAGAGGTCATCAGTATTAACTGATCCCGTTCAGCACAGAGACGCAGACGCTGAGGGAAACATGAGGTCGAGTGTCTGGTCCAAGAACACTCTGGCGAGTGGACGGTGGGACCTGGTCATGACCCCTAAAGGTGAACAAGTCCTTCAAAAAAAGACTCACAGGTGTGACATAAGAAGAGATAATGATGAGAAAGAAGCTTCTCTTTGTGCATCAAAGTGCTTCAAGTTTGTTTGGCCACAGCTGCTGCGCGGTGTTTTTCTTTTCTGTTTATTTATGTTATTAAAACAAGGTTGTTTTGTTTCATTTACTGCATCCTAAGAGCACGAGAACTGGAAATATCTGCCCATCCAACGTGATATAGCTTTAAGAGCCAGAAAAATGACTCAGGGGGATGTTGGCACTAACTGTGCTGATGTGCTGGAGTGATCCAGATGTAGAAAATGCAGCACTGAGATATGTCATGGTTTCTTTTTGTAGCTGGCTCCACATCAGCTCTTTGCTCATTAAACAGCTTAAAAATAATGTTACTAGACAGTCCTGTTTTTATTTCTCAGGCCAAATATGTCGACACGGCGCACTGCTGCTGTTTTTGCACAAAACTGTGATAATCTACTGCATATTCATAAAGGCAGATATGCTAAAAAGAGCACGTGTTATTTTACTCGGTTGGAACACCAGCTTTCATCGTGCTATTAAGTTTCTATATGTTTTCGTCCACACAAAACTATAGTACATCAGGTTCTGTGTATTTTTTATTGTGTTTGCAGTAGGGCTGAACGGTTTCAGAAAAAGATCTTTTTGCTGTTTTTCTGGCAGATTCAGCGATTTCAATTCGATTCACGATTTTTTTTGAATCAAACTTTTGTGAAATTTTCACAATTTACAGTAAAATTTACAAACTTGACAGAAAATTACATCAAACCATTGAAACATCAAAAGCTTTTACTCTAATGTGAGGATGAATATAAAAACTGAAGGTAAGAATTGTTTCAAACTTTGAGATAAAAGGTCAATATTTTAATATGAAAAGTGGAAATTTTGAGAAATAAAGAAAAAATTCTGAGACAAAAGTCAATAACTTTCAGAGTTTAAGAAATCAGTTTAACATTATTTGAAAAAAGTCCAAACTTTCTCATTTAAGATCAAAATTTTAACATGATTAAAGTCTAAGTTTTGAAATAAAGGCAAAGTTTGAGATAAAAAAGTTGAAATTTTGATATAAAAAGTCAAAACTATTGAAGTTTAAAGTACAATATAAGTACAAAATTATGGAATAAAAGGCAAAAAATAATCTAAAAGAAGATTTTTAGATAAATAGTCAAATTTCGACTTTTATCGAAACCCTGAATCTAACACTTATTCTTATTATTTCTAAACCAGACTTTTTAATTGTATTTTTAGTTATAAAAACTGAAGAACAAAAAGAGCTATCTTTGACTCTTAACTTTTAAAAATAAAGTTGTGCAAAATATTCTTAATTGTTTCAAGTTAAATAAAATAAAATACAAAACAATAAAAAACAAAATTCAACAATCCCAAGGAAAAATGGATTTTTCCAACAGTCTCACACTCAAAGACAGGTGTGTGTGAAACAGCTGATATAACAGATCCTGGGTCAGTCAGGAGCAGGAAAAAATCACAGCTTTAACGATCACATGATCAGGTTTGAAATTGCGATTTCGATCAGAAAACGATAAATAGTTCAGCCCTAGTTTGCAGGATGTTACACTCGTGTGCGGTCACAAAGTTTGAAAGACAATGCAAAAAAAGAGAAGGAACAAAACCTTCAACTTTGAAGTTTCCAAACTGTTCTCCAGAGTGTGCAGTTTCCAGGAAGCTTTGAGTTTTTGTCCCAGCTCCACATGGGAATACGTTACCATATGTGTCAGTCTTTGAGAGTGAAGCCCCAGTCAGTGGATGGGTGTTTCCGTGTAATTATCCCCAAACTTAGTTGGAAAAGCTTCTCTCTGTTGCAGTGTCTTTGCCAAAAGCTCATTGGATCAAATGCCAAACTGGCTGAACTTCACTGTCACACTAAATCAAGCTGTATTTTTCCGGGGAGCTTTCCAACTGGATCCCCCAAACCCTCTCTGTTTCTCATGCTTATTTTCACCTTTGATTTATATTCATTTTTTCCAATCCATCTTCTTCAGCCATCACTGTTTTTGTCTCTATAAGTGTTTCATTTATATTCTCCTCCCTGAAATAATCCTCCTGTCGCTCTGTGCCAACCTGAGTAAATCTCTGAGAGTGTGGACCAGCCTTGTCTTTCCTTTCTGTTGCTTTTTAATTATTCTTTAACACTTTTGAATGTTCTTTGAAGTCCTTGTTTTTCCCCACAGGCTGAAAATGAAAATGTTATTGTGAACTTTGTTGTTTAAAAAAAGCTAATTCTAATAGCTTCAGGGACTGTGAGGTGTAGGAGTCTGTATTGATTTTGTTTACGGGGCCCCACTTGAGTCTGAACTCAATTCTCTGCTTTAACTTCATGTGCACTTCTCTGCTGAAAGGAAACAAACTGTATCTGACAAATAAAATCAAAGAAGGAAAAAGTTTGAGTCCAATTGTTGACAAATACTAAAGAGGATTCAGAGAGAAGTGACATCACAGACATAAACAGACGACAGGAGCAGAATATGGAGGTGAAAATATATATTCTCTGCCATTTAAAACACAATAGTGTCTCAATTGGTTTTAAATAAGTACAAGGTTTGTGTTAAGATTGGAGAACTTAAAGATTTAAGGATTATTAACTCTTTCCCCGCCAGAGTTTTGATGATAAGTTGCCAGCCAGCGCCAGCGTTTTTGATCATTCTGACTAATCTTTGAAGGCCAATATAAAATGTTGTGTTTGGTTTCTGTGGATAGGGAATACACACAAAGAAAGAAGAGGGTTTCAGCTTTTAAATTCAGAAAACAGATTTGTTTTATCACCGTTAGTTTTTGAGTTATCACCATTTGAATATCGGCCATTTTCTAGAAAAAGTAACATAAAGACATCTTACAATCATCTTACAAACATCTTAAAATCCTGTCGTGTGAGCCAAGCTTAACTGTTCCAACTTGTTTTAAAATTGATTTTTATCGTCTCAGTCTTGGTCTTGACTCAACCTTAACTCTCAAAAGTCTTGGTCTTGTTTTGTGTGCTCTTGAATAAAACATCAGGATCTTATATAAATCTGTCTGCAAGGTACAAACTGCAAATAAGGAGCCAGTCCTTGTGTCTTTTACTCTCTTTTTCTTTTTGTACATAAATCTTTATTTAACCTTGGAACCAAATATCAGGTCTGTACTAACATTGTATAACCAAGGTTGTATAAATCCTTTTTAAGAAATGAAAAGTCAAGATTATCTTGTGAGTGAAAATCTGTATCAGTCAGAAGCTGAAGAAGATAAAGAAAACTAAATCTGAAGTAAATTCACATCTTATTACAGACATTGTTGCCTCAGGACAATATGAGCGTTAGAAACATCCATAAAAATGATATTTAATCCAATATAGATTATAAAAATGGTTAAATTCACCCTTTCTTTTTATAATGAAGGAAAAGAAGTTAGGAAATGCCAGAGGTCACATTTTCTCTCTGTCTCTCCTGAAGAGTCATGGCCTGAAAAAGCTTTGAGGGTTTTTATCTTGGATAATTACAAATGGAAGGAAATGATGTGAAAAAGTCAGAATTCCCGTCATGCGAACACATTAGCAGCTCACATTAAACCACATTCTTCAATGACTCCCATCACAGCCTCCTTTTCTCTCTCTCTCTCTCAGATGAAATGCGTCCTGGACTCGTCCTCCTGCTCTTTTGTGTCTGATGAAAGTAATGAAAGTCATTTACAGGTAATTGCCTCCTCTCTGTGTCGCTGATTCGTCCAGTGCCTGCTAACGACGGCGAGTGTGTGTGCGAGTGTGTGTGCGAGTGTGTGTGCGGCGACAAACCAAAGGGAAACAGAGAGAAACATGTCGGCTCCGTGTGGTTTAGATGAAGAAGTTAACGCTTCCCTGGAGTCAAACGTTGGCTTTTAAACTCAACCAGGAGAGATGTTCAATAACCCGGATTCTCTTTCTGATCCAACACTGAATTTAACTCAGACTCAACAATACTGGTATATTAACAATAATACTCCTGACTATTTTCCAACAAAGATCACATATTTAGTCTGTTTGTGGAGCTTTAACTGAACGATTGAGTGAGTGACTGTGCTTATGTTTGCATTCACTCCACTAGGGCTGAACCATTTTAGAAAAAGATCTAATACAGCGATTTCAACTGGATTCACGATTTTCTTTAACTAATGCTTTTGTGAAATTTTCACAATTTACAGTAACATTTACAAACTTGACAGAAAATTACTTCAAACCATTGAAACATCAAAAGCTTTTACTCTAATGTGAGGATGAAAATGAAAACTTAAGGTCAGAATTGTTTCCGACTTTGAGATAAAAGGTCAATATTTCAATATGAAAAGCGAAAATTTTGAGAAACAGAGACAAAATTCTACAACAAAAAGTCAAGATTTTGAGATGAACCTTCTTAAGTTTAAGAAATCAATTTAACATTATGTGGAAAAAAGTCCAAACTTTCTCATTTAAGTTCAAAATTTTAAGATGACAAAAGTCTGCGTTTTGAAATAAAGGCAGTTTTTGAAATAAAAAGTTGAAATTTTGATATAGAAAGTCAAAATTCTAAGATTTAAGTCGGAATTATGAGAAACAAATACAGAGGCAAAAAAAATAAAAAATAAGAAGATTTTTCGATAAGTTGTCGAACTTTGACTCTTCTCAAAACCTAACACCCATTCCTGCTTTTTCTGAACCAGACTTTTTAAATTTTATTTTTAAGAAAAAAGGATTTTTCCAACAGTCTCACACTCAAAGACAGGTGTGTGTGAAACAGCTGATATAACAGATCCTGGGTCAGTCAGGAGAAAAAAAAATCACAGCTTTAACGATCACATGATCATGATGTCTGAAATTGCGATTTCAATCAAAAACCGATAAATCGTTCAGCCCTAACTCTGCGTATTCAAAAAATTGGCAGCTATTTATCAAATGCTTCTCTGCAAAAAGAATATAATTCCATAGAAATGTTGAGATAACTCTCCATTCATTTTGTGGTGAATTGTGATGTACTTTAGAATAAATAATTCACTAAGTTGTGACTTCCCCACCTTAAAGTTTTGAGAATGTTTCACTTGCTTATGATTAAATTCGGATATTATTTTGAAGAAGTTATGTGCAAATTTTTACCCAACTGTGAAACATTTCGGGTGTAAATTCAAAGAAATAAAAACTGACGTTTGGCCACTTATTCCCTAATTATGATTAAATTTGCAGACCTGTAAAGTAAAGTGGTAACCATCTTACAGCTGTGAAAGAAACTGAGATGATTTAAAAACATTATTCTGCTTCACTTTGACGCAAACCCTCTGTCATAATTCATCAACAGGTGCCACTGAGAATAACAATAGAGCAAAAAAAATAATAATAATAATAATTTCTGCATTTGCTACCCAAAAGAGTTATACTTTTATGTAAATAAGGTCTATCATATATCAACTTTTACTCCTTGTACTTTATAAACAGTCAGAACAGAAAATGCAGAGTAAATCTGAAGCAGATACGAGAGTTAAATCGTATAATTAAGAATGTTTGGAGTGAGTCTATCAGGCTCCAGACCTCTACAAATTCTTCAATAATATCCAAAAATACCAAAATGAACATATTCCCAAGAGTTGTCAGCTCTTCTTTAAAAAGTTTCATCACAGACAGGATGGTATTGAAGCTCATTTCTGCAAGTTTATAAAAAAAAAAAAAAAAGGAAACTTGGCCAATCAGATTTCATTAGAGGCCACTGAAGAACCACTTTCAGTATCTGAAGGAACGACAATATGACTTCTTGCAAGTTCCTTAAAAACACTTATCAAATTGATTTTCACTTTTCGGAGCAGATCTTTGAATCTCCCACAGAAATTCCTCCAAGTTTGAAGTTGGCAGAAGAAACAGGAGTTCAGATTTGCCAAAGACAGTCAGACACTAATTAGAAGCAGCAGGAACGAAGACAGGAGCCAGATCAGTCATTAGTCCTGATCTGACACAGATCATGTTTACGTATGTCCACCAAATATGGAATATTATATGGAATATTTTCATTTTCATTATTTTAGTGGTTCAAGGAACATTTTTAATTTAGAAAAATTTAGGTATTTTCAGGAATTTCAGCCGAAGTAGGAGGCACCGCAAGTGTAGTAGGTGGTTTGGAAAATAGCCTGAGGGTTAAAAATAACAAGATAATTATCTCAAAACAATAGATTTTGTTTTTTCTACCGTGGCAGCAATAAGCTTCCATAGCAGACGAATCAGAGAAAGTAAATATTTAATGAGTCTCACAGTCACAGGAAGTGATTGGTCATCCTCTGAGATGTTTCAGGGCTTTTCTTAAACCTTTAACGTCAGAAAACTGAGAGCAATGATCTTAATTTTCCCTGAGACGATGCACCTGAGAATAAATCTCTTTAAAGGATGAGGGTTAGAAAATGCCTTCACCCAGGGAGGCTGAGCGTGATGGCTAACCTGATCAGAGGCATCAGAGTGCCAGCGGGGACCCGGAGGCGGCGGGTGTTTTAGTGATGGATCACAGCGGGGGGGGGGGGGGGAGAGACAGCCGAGGGGGCCTTTACCACCACCGCTGGGCCTCCCCCATGGTCTGAGAGAGCAGATCTGAAAGAGCAGATCTGAGGAAGCGATGGCGAAGATCTCTGAGTCTGTGTGCGGCTTAATGGGATTCAAGATCTGCTCTATCGGAGACTTTACGTCCCTGCAGCGTCCAGATAACAAACACGCCGGATCAATCAGTGGGAAAGCCTCGCCTCCGTCTGCAGTGCCAACTTCCTCCAGGATTCACAAAGTGTTCGACCCACAGAGCCGCTCTGACACTAACAGGAAGTAAAGTAGCTCAACTCACATCCAAGACAACGCTGCTGCAGTTATTTATCTTTGTGAGTGGATCACAGAGGAGCAGCAAAGCAATTACAACATTTATAAGATCAACATACAGATTTTCCTCATTCCATGCATAAGAAATGTCACATTTATATTTCAGGGATGTTAAAATATGTATGTGTGACACCAGCACACTCTCTTTGTTTGCTTATTTATGGACAGCACATGTACTGCAGCAGAATTGTTAGTAATTGGATCGACTTTCTCTAACAGGAAACAGAATGGCTTTATTCTTCAACGACACTTTGCTTTAAACTACTTCAACGTCAGAACAACATTTGCATCGGGCTGCAGCTCGTTCCCAGAACAAAGCATGATGGGATGAAATATTCAGGCAGCGCTAAATGAGAACTGACGGGTTTTTAAATATGCAGAAGTAGAAATTTGGGCTGCAGGCGATGTTATCATAAAGTATAAGTAATCAGTTTCTAAGGTGACACTTTCCACTGTGGAGGAAACTTGTCACATTCAATCAGCCGCAGAAAAATGTCCAGGAACCAGTTTAGAGGAAACATGACCTGAATGATCAAAATCAGACACTGTTCCTCCATTTATTGTTTTTGTAAACGTGTCTGTCTGCAGCAACTTGGAGCTGACTTTAGGTTTTAATACTTTTTCCCACAGAGTGACCTGAACTCTTAGACCTGGAGGTTTGTTCTTAAAAGTTCCCCTGGCTACCAGAACGTCATTTTCCTAAATGATCAGAGTTTTTACCAGCTACATAAGAACCATAATAAAATCTCTCAAAATATCTTAGTTTGTATAAATTTGAAAAAATATTTTCACCTGTAGGCCGCCATTGTTGTTTACGCCAATAATAACGTCTGGGTAGTGACGTCATATGGTTGCACCGGGCTGGATCTCATACAGGATCATATAAGTCCTGGAGCGGACTTCAGTGGTTTCCAGAGGAAGTTTTGTGGGTTTGTGTTGGAAAATAGTCGGCACAGCATTTGGCTTTAGTCTCCGTTTATAATGACCCACACCTGTCAGCTCTTTCATCAGCATGGGCCGGCTAAATGCAGCAAATGCTTCTGGGGAGAAGTGGCCAGAACATAGCCGCGGCTCCATGGGAAGTTGTTTACGCCCACAAGCCATTTCCCACAACTTCCTTCTTTTCTTGTCTTTTGGGAAGCTGTGCAGACTAACATCAGTCTCCTTGTTTCCTTTGGACTGAAAAGTGCACCCAAAAGCAGCCACATGTGGCATTATTATGTTTTTTTCCCTCCTCAAACCTCGTGACTTACGGCGACTAGTAGTGAGGAAACGGCCAAATCCAGATGCTCGGCACCAAGCAACCAATCTACGTCATCGACCCAGAATGCATTGCTGCAGTAAAACAATGGCTGCATCCGAACAACAAATTCTAGTTTGAGACAAACATTTAAGCAGATTCATGCCTGTTAGTCCTTACAGTCGGGGTTTAAAGTTTCTAGCACACAGACTTGATCCAAAAAACAGAAGTCAAAGAAAACTATTTCTGTCTGTGCTTTAGAGAGTTAGGCCCAATTCCAATTCCTTTCTTAACCCTCAATCTCTGTAGCCCTCAAAACCAAGTGTTAAGAGCTATTTTGTGACTTAGAAATGCAGATACATCTTCAGACTGTGGGGGGCAGCTTTATGCCAAAGCGGCGTTCAGTCTCTTAATTCAGAAGAAGAAGAAGAAGGAAGCGGAGGCATTTACAGGATCAGCAACAACGCCGTCTGCAGCTGTGTTTATGTCTTTCGCGTGGGCTTTGGGCATCTTTTTGAGATTAGCCCGGTCATCTTATACCATTATCGGCACAAGCATGTTATATAGGCTGTTATCTTGATAAACAACGACATTACCACAGAGAAAAATGACCATTTTGTAACGTTTACTAACTTAAACCATAGCAACATGGCTTGTCTGCACCGGACGCTATTGACTAAAGATCGTAAAATTAAAACAAATGTTCTGCAACAATGAGGTAAATAATCCATAAAATGGCTCTAAACTAAGATAATACAATGGTTTTTGTAAAATTTATATCTCCATTAAAAAAGAAAATACATTTGTAGCTTGCCTTCTTTGACGCCATGTATATCTGCTGAAATGCGCAATGCATTCTGGGTAGCCCTTAGTCCCAAGGGTGGTGTCTGAAAATCTCAGTATTGAGGGAGATACAGCCTCAAACTTAACCCTCAACCTTAACTTTCTGAGAATCAGGACAGCACTTACACTTTGCAGGAGCATTTAGAGACTGAGGGTTAAGACAGGAATTGGAATTCACCCTTAAAGTGCCTGATAACAGGGGTGAAAGTAACTAATTATAAATACCTTTATGGACTGATAATTCAGAAAAGCAATCACTGCTCTGAGATCAGCAATGACTCAAAATCACAAAAAGCCTTTGATTTACTGATTAACTTCAAACACAAACAGCATAATGGGATTAATTTGATGGCAAACGTCCTGAATGAGGAAAAAAATTGATGTGAAATGAAACTAATTATTGTGGGTTTTAAAAAAGAGTCTCAATAACAGCACGAATAAAGAAGCTTCATGTTTCAGGAACAGAACGTTGCAGAGATGATGGATTTGAGTTATTATCCAATGTTGCATTCAAAACAAGTGAAAATCAAGTCAGAGCCTGATGACGTGCAGTGATTGAAATTGCAAAGCAACACAAAATGTAAAGAGACTTCAGGATCTGCATTTTTGTGTTCCTGCACATGTAATGATACAAGTGTAAGGTAGACGTGAAAACATGCACGTTTATTTTGCAAAACAGCCCCAGCTTTATTGGTTTGAGAATAAAAAGTTTCATCTGTGTTTTTTCCTGATAAAAAACTTTAAGCTCAGAGGGAACGACGTGTCCACAGCGTTGAGAGAACATCCTGTTTCCGTCCAGTTTGTGCAGAACTTGGTAATTTAATCGCAGGAACTGTCAGAACAGAAAGACGACATCAGTTAGTCATGAAACAGAAAACATATTCACTCTCTGCTTTACTCCCCGACCGTCTCCACGCTCGGACTGTTTGCTCAGGGCCTGGATTGGAATAAAATTGCATTTTCTCAAAGTTGTATGAGTTTTGTTTGGTTTGTTTCTGGGTCTGTGAGAAAGAGGATTCAGGACTCAGACGCTGGAGCCTCTTTACGCTCTCTGAGTCTGGATTTGTGAAAACCTGCATCAACAAAAGTTTTCCTTCAAATAAAAGCAGAGTCAGACTCTTCTCTGTGAACAAACGAGACATCTGCATGTGGAGGATGAGGTGTCTTAACGCTGATAACACGTGATGTCCAGCTGCTGCTGTAAATCTGTTGCCTCCATCTGTTTCTCTTCACGAGTTCAAACCTTCTCACTTCCACAGGAACCAAAACCTGAAAAGAAGCTGTGAACTGTTCACCTCTGGGTTTGAGGAGCTGGAGTTTAGTCTCCTGAGAAGTTTCCTTTCTTCACTGGGTCACAGTCTTCAGAAACAAACAGAGACATGGAGCAAGGTTTTAGAGCCAGACAGGGGCGGAGCTACAGGGGGGGCATAGGGTGGCAGCTGCCCCCTTATAACAAATTGATCTTGATTCTGATTAGTTTGAGATAAGTTTTAGTATTTTAGAAGTATGTGGGTCAATGACAAAAAGAGGGTCTAAAAACGTATTTTTTAAAAGTTCTTTGAAAATGGATAAAACCATATTTCTGAGAGAAGGTTCATTATTTTTTAGTATTTTTAATTTGAGCACCCAAAAATGTCAGGTGGCGCAACCAAATATATGAAAATATATTTATATGTTCCTGTTATTTTTTCTGTGTGAAATTATTGGCAAGTATCTCTCAAGTGTCTGTAGTGACTCATACATTTTCATTTTGTGTGTTTCATTTCTTTTATTTGTGAATAAGATAAATAATTTGATGTTAAAATAACATTTCACATTATTACATTGGTTGTTCCACCTGACATGGAAATTGTTCCAGTCACCAATGAAGTGAAAAAACCTNAAATCTGTTACAAAACATAATTCTTCTCTCGGAAATATGTTTTTTATCCATTTTCAAAGAGCTTTTAAAAAATACGTTTTTAGACCCTCTTTTTGTCATTGACCCACATACTCACAGTTATTCCTCACTTATGTGTTGATTCAGCTCTTACACATTCATTCATTCCCCAGTTAAGCTTTCTGCACTTGCGCATTACAGACTCACCCATGAGGCACTTACGCCATCTTCACTCACAGATTCTGCACTTACACATTCATTTGTTTTGCACTTATACATTAATTGATTCAGCAATTATTCATTCTTTCATTCCACACTTACACAACGACAACTTGCACATTTATTCGATGCTCGTGCATTTAATCATTCGGCACTTACGCATTCCACACTTACGCCATCAGCACTCACACATTCTGATCTTCCACGTTCAGCACTGAAGCATACCGTGCATATGCAGTTATTCAGCTCTTACGCATTCTTTCATTCCAAAGTTAAGCATCCCACACTAACGCATTAAGCACTTACACTTTCTGCACTTACGCATTTATCTCGCGCTTATTCCGCACTTATACATTAATTCATTCCACGCTCATGCGTTCTTTCATTCTTACTCATTCTGCACTTACCAGATTAGAACTTACACATTCATTCAGTGCCCACTCATTTGTTCACTATGCACTCACACATTCCTGAACTTGTGCAATCAGCACTCACACATTCCCCACGATCCCATTCAGCACTTTGCATTCCGCGCTTATGGAGTTACTCAGCTCTTACGCATCCTTTCATTCACCAGTTAAGCACTCTGCACTTACGCATTAAGCACTTACACATTCATTTGTTCTGCACTTATACATTAATTCATTTCGCACTCATGCATTCTTTCATTCTACAAGCGTTCCGCACTAACGAAATGAGAACTTACACATTCATTCAGTGCTCACTCATTTATTCATTCTGCACTTACGCATTCAGAACTTGCACGATCAGCACTCACACATTCTCCTCTAACGGATTCCAAACTTACTCATTCAGCTCTTACACATATCTTACGCATTAAGCAGTTACGCATTCTGCACGAAGGCATTCTGCACTTACGCAATCCATACTTACGCATTTGTTTGGTGCTCACACATTTATTCATTCTGAACTTACACATTCTGAACTTACACATTCCACTATTGCGCATTTATACAATGCTCACCTATTCATTCATTCCACACTTACTGATTCAGCACTCACGCATCCATTTGTTCTTCACTTTAGTATTCTGCACTTACACATTCATTCATCCCGCACTTACGCAGGTAGAAGAAAAAGAAGTTCCCACATGTTGTGCAACATTTAGGCAAGATCTATAAACTTGAGTTACTTTCCTGTGTTCCTGTTGATGATTAACAGTAACTGAAATATAAAAAGTATCAATAATTTGACTTAAGAATTGAATTTAGAGCACAGTGAGCTGGTGTCTGTCTTCTCTTCCTGTCAACATTTTTATTTGAGAGAGAATAAATTAACGCTTGTTTGAAAGATTGAAGAAGAGCATTTTTGAAAGTTGACTGTGCAGAGAAAGGAAACGGTTTAAACTCATGAAGAAAATATGTGACTGTTTGTACAAACTTGCATGTTATTTATAAAAATGGCACAAAAACTCATCAGTTATGTGATGGACATGGGTTTCACTCCCCCTCATCTTCGCTGCAGGACCCCGGCTCAGATCCTGTTTGTACGAACAATCCCATGATCCTCTGTAAACCACAGCAGCCTGAGTGAGTGTGAGTGTGGAGTAGCAGCTCTGAGCCCGTGGGTGAAGCTGCTGGAGCCCACGCAGCTTCACCCACTTACATGAATCCATCAGCTGCCGAGTGAAGCTGACGTAACACGTTAACGCTGGAATTGAAGGATAGTGAGCGCGTTAACACAGCCTCATGCACGAACGTTTAGTCCTCTTCCTGTGTTTCTGTGTGAATCCAGTGATTGTATGAACAGCTGAAAGATAAAACACACTTTTCTGTCTGCTCTGCTCAGACGCGCTGGAGTTAACCAGAGTTTTTGGCGGAGAATGAGAAAATTCTGTCCCTTTTCCAATTTTTTCTTTGACGTGTTTGCTGCTGGTTCTGGTTTCTGGGCAGAACATTTTATGGGCAAGCTATTTTGTCTTTTTTTATACTTATTTCCATTTGTCATTTGATATTCTAATGCACATTCAGGGAAGCTGTTTCCAAACCTGCAGCATATTTAGCTACGCTTTACCTTCAGTATGTCAATGATGAATTGTTCCATTAAGAAAAATTTGTATGTCCTACCTTCCCTCTATACAAAACCACTTTAACTTCTCCAAACCTTTTAGTTATTGATCAATTTTCTTCTTCTGAAGTGTCAAAACATCATGTGAGACGACCGTTCAGCCTCATATTCTATTTGGACAACCAGTTTAAAATCACTTTAAATCAATTTAAATATATTCATTAACCTATTTTGGCGTAATTTCTTACATGTTTTGCATTCACTGACAAAATTACGAAGCATTTGCACCTAAATTTCTATCATAATACACAAACAAATGTTGTTCAAATATATTCATAATATCATAATATAATAAACATCATCTGGGGCAACAATTAGAAAAACACAATTTTAATTTTGAAACCAGCTCAAGAACAGATTATTTCATCAACCAGACACATCTGAGGAACCCAATGAAACACCTGGAAAGTTATTAAGTCTTTCTCATATTTACAAATAAACCTATTTATTAATTACTGGACTGTACGAGACACTTTTTGGTTTCATGTAGGGCAACCACCCCAAAATTGTGAATAATTTTTATCTGCAAATCTAGAAGCCTATTCTTAAAATGTTATTAAATTGCTGATACTTGTAGAACTATTATCAATGTTGTTTATTTTATTTTATTTTATTGTGTATTCGATGTGGACATTACAATAACATTGGGAAAACCAGATGGAGTATTTTAGCACAAGTGCCAATTCGCAACACTTGTCCACAGGAGGCTTTTGAAATGAGAAAATAGTTAAAGTATTGAAAGAAAGTAGAGAAGAAAAGGTAAAAAAAACCACAGTGTATTATAACATTACAGAAATAATAAAAGCAGTTGTTACAAATTAAATCTACATGTGTTTTAAAGCAAACATATGTACACAAACAAATGTTGTCCAAATATGTTCATAATGTGAAATGCAATTTGGTGTGACCATCAAGAAAACACAATTTTGGGACTTTTATTTTGAAACTACCTCAAGGACTCAGAGTATTTCATCAAACAGACTCATCTGAGGAACCAATGAAACAGCTGGAAGGTTATTAAGTCTTTCCCCATATTTGCAATAAACCTATTTTTTAACTACTGTTATGTACAAGACACTTTTAGGTATCATGAGGAGTGACCGCCCTAAAACAAATATATAAGCCTGTCCCTCTTAAACAGTTTATTTTAGTATTAATACTTGTTAAACTATAAGTGATGTTAAAGAAATATGTTAATTTTGAAACAAATCACAGTCGCACCAAATGACTTTTTTCCAAGGCTGTCCTTTTGATTCAACTTTAAAGTTAAAAACATGTGTACACTTCATCCCAAATGTTTGAAAAACGGCCAAATATATATACGTCATTAATTTTAGTGTTTTAAAAGTGGCCGATTCAAAAGTCTTGACCCCTTTCACCTTCAGTTTGAGTAAACACGTCTTGGATCAGACTTTGTGTGAGCAGAGATTTCCTGAGCTGTCGTCGAACAGCCGGTCTGGGGGTTTGGACTTGAAACATTTTAATCACCTGGGTGACATCCACCTCTCCAGGTGTCTGCAGATCTGATCAAAACCTGAGTGAGTCAGGCTCCGTGTTTTTCCTCTGTGAAGATGAGTCACTGCTCAAAGTTACTCAGACGACTTTGTGAAACGGCTCAGTCTGACGTTCCCTCTTGTTCAACACCAAATATGTGATCAGCCATAAAGTGAATTAATCATTCACAGGACACAGATTTATCTTTATGATGTTAATTCTACTTGCAAGAGATTTGAGGAATAAATCCCAACGTTTAAGCTCTTCCTTAGGAGCGACAGAAAAAGTGCTGCAAAAAGGTTTTGAGTTTGTGTGTGACCCAGATCCAAAGATACACTGCCTGGTCAAAAAAGATTTTAAAAAAAAAGGTTACACTCTCCAATGTTTCATTGAACCTTCTTTAGCTTTGATTACAGCTCACATTCGCATTTAATAAGCTTCTGCAACGTCACAAGATTGTGATAAAAGGTCACAATTATCAGTTAAAAAGCCAAAATTTTTAGAGGAGGGGAAACCAAAGGAGTTATTTTATTATTTTAACTGACATTCTCTGTACAATTTGTGTTTGTAATTATCATTACTATATATTTTTATTATTATTATTTATTTTTTTATTTATATATCTATATATACTGCAGAGGAGTGACACCATGTGCTCTAGGTTGGGGTGGTGGGTTTATTGTCTTGTCTTGTTTTGTTTCTGGAACTTTTTTATTTCATTTTGCATGTATTTTGTGTTGAAAAAAAAAAAGTGTATGTTCAATACCAATTTCTCATTAATAATTGTGAATTAATAAAAAAAAAAAAAAAAAAGCCAAAATTTTAAGGNTGTGTGTGTGTGTGTGTGTGTTTTGTGTGTGTGTGTGTGTGTGTGTGTGTTGGGGTGGAGGGCAGAAATATGAAAAGGAGTGAGAGAAGGGGGAGGGGAGTGTGAGGTAATTTATGAGGCACTTTAATACAACAGGGTTTAATCTCTTCACACACACACTCACACACACGCACACACACACACACACACACACACACACACACACACACACACACACACACAGAGTCTGCACATAATGACACCAACAAAAGATTCAGTGAAAACTGGATCATGTGGAAAGAAACGAGGCTCAGATATCGTCGCCTTCAGGTTCATCCAGATTTATTTTAGCTCTAGAATTTGAAGATTTTTTTTCTATCACAGATTCTTAATTTTATGTCTTGTTTCTTTTCAAATCAAAGCCTAAAATGTTCAATTTTTAATCTCTCAAAACCAGTAAGAGGGGGAATATCACTCTCATTCATTCATTTATTTTATCGTTTATTCAGTAAGTTGGTTTGTTTTTAAGTTAGATGCTTAAAGTCACATGACGCCTGTGTTTTATTTTATTAGAGCAGATGATCTGATTTGACTTTGAGAGAATTGAGGTTTGAATTTGCATGATAATGATAATGATGAGGAGGAAGTGATTAATGTGAATTTAATATATGTTTAAAGATTAGAGGAGTATGTTAATAAATCCCTGTTGTCCTGTAGAGACACAGATTCTCTGATTAAACCTGAAGCTTTCTCACCAAACGAGCCGTTATCTGAGGAGCTTAAGGGTTTTTTTCTTCCTGTGATAAGTCGTATTTTACACTTCTTGATAAACGAACTGAACGATTTATCATTTTCTGATCGAAATCTCAGTTTCAGACATCGTGATCATGTGATCGCCAAAGCTGTGAATTTTTACTCCTGACTGAACCAGGATCTGTTGTATTAGCTGTTTTACACTCACGTCCTTTTTAGTGTAATACTGTACAAAAGATCCTTTTTTTCCTTGGGATTATTGAATATTTTTATTTTTATTATCTCTTATTTAACTTTGTTTGTTATTGTTTCATATTGTATTTATCTTTTCTTAACTGAACACAGTTGAGGTTATTTTTCACTACATTATTTTTAAAGAAAAGAGTCAAAGATGGCTCATTTTGTTCTTCACTTGTTATAACTAAAAAATATGATTAAAAAGTCAGGTTTAAATTGGAAACATTCAGTGGAGCAATAAGACTCAAGATTGTAAGAGAACTTTAAATTTGACAATTTATCTCAAAACCTTCTTTTTCTTCCTCAAAATTTTGACTAATATGTCATAATTTTGCACTCATTTCTCATAATTTCAACTTAAATCTAAGAATTTTGAAACAAAATTTCAACTTTTTATCTCTATCAGTGCCTTTAATTCAAAATGCTGACATTTTATTTCAATAATATGAATTTTTATCTTAAAATTTTGGACTTTTTCACATAATGTTGAATTGATTTTTTTTTAATTTATGATTTTCATCTCAAAATTTATCTCAAAATATTGCCTTTTTTTCTCAGAATTTTGTCTATATTTCTCATAATTTCTTCTTAAAACTCAGAATTTTGACTTTTTATACGACAATTTCAGCTTTTTATCTCAAACATTATTTCAAAATGTTGACATTTTACCTCAAAAAATTGAATTTTTATCCTAAAATTTTTGCCTTACATATGAAAGTTCAGACTTTTTTCACATAATTTTAAACTGATTTCTTAACATTTGGACTCATCTCAAAATATTGACTTTTTATCTCAGAATTCTGTCTTTATTCCTCAAAATTTCATCCTTTTATCTTAAAATATTGACCTTTTATCTGAAAGTTAGAAAGAATTCTTGCCTCCAGTTTTCATCCTTGCATTAGAGCAGTGGTTCCCAACCTTTTCCAAATCAGGGCCCACTTTAAAGTCTCAAAAAATTTTGCAGCCCATATCCGACCCCATAAAAACAGAAGCCATTTATGCTTTCGGGGCACTTTTCTTATTAAATATATGAATATTTGAAGATGTTGAACCCTTAGGATACCAAATCTGCAGGGAAAAAAACGACTTTATTTTTAAATGNGTAAGCCTGTTAGAGCTCGTTATTATTCTGGAGGGGGATTTTAAGGTGAAGGGTTTTCATCTTCATTTGTTCCATAATGTGAGCTTTGTTAACCTCGGAGCAGAAACTGAATACTGGATGAAGGACTAAACCAAACTCAGGCCGAATATTGGATTTTACAGTGAAGCAGAAAGTAAAGGGAGGCAGTGACTCGGCATAAGAGGTGAGAACGAAAACGACACCAGAGTCAGAGATAACCTTCGTCAGACAAGGGCAGAGCGGGAGTGAATTCAGCTCCTTTCTGCCTCATGAAAAGTGTTTTATCATCTTCAGAGAAACGTCGCTGACATGTCGTCGAGCAACCATTCTGCTCAATAGTAAATCAGAAAATGTGGAGATAAATAAATCGTCAGTCTGAGGATTTCACCTCTTTTCTTGTGCTGAGACACTAAAGAAGTGATGTGATTGAGATGTGCGGCGCCTCGCAGCTTTGCTTGCTCAAAGCGCCGCTCTTCAAAGGGGGCGGAGAGAGAATGACATTCAGAACAGCGATAAAGTAGACATTTAATGCATGACTGATTGTACCGATGCAGGCGATGACATCAAATAATATGATGTGCCGTTCAGTGGCTGGTTTCAATCATACAAAAGGTCAAAGGTTTTGTGGCTGTGACAAGTGGGTTTTCCTCCTCAAACGATGGGTTTAAGCTGCAGAAAGTTCCTCTGTGCTCAGGTTTCTCCTCAGAATAACTAATGAACAGACCTGTAACCCTCAGTGTTCATGCACAAATCAAACACTCCATTAGAAACACTGCTCACACTTTCATCTCTGATATCATCCTGACACTAAAACTGAACCAGATCAGAGTTTAATCCTAATGTACTATATCAATTTACAGTCTGGAACGAATGTAAAACATTTCATATTTTAATGCTGAACTGAGCCAAACAGAGCAAAAGCTACATTAGCTGAGTCAAGTTTAACTGTAGATTCTGTTCAATGAAAAATAAACAGGAAAAATTAATAGAATACGCTTTGATACTACGATATACAGATGATTTATGACAGTGTGTTTTTATATGATACAATACTAAACGTTACAATATTTTGCGATATGATACAACATTATATGAACATCTTGAGACCTGAGCTTCTGTCTGATGTGCATTTTTTTTATTTCTCCTTGCTATTTACAATCATTAAGACCTAATAAGCACAAAAACTGAACTTGGTCTTTATACGAGAAGTTTGATTATTAGTGTTCTGAGTTTGCTATTTCCGTTTTTTCTGCACTATAAGGCGCACCTAAAAGCCTTATAATCCGATGCGCCTTATATATTGTTGCTTTCTCCAGCCTCGTGAGTCTTAACCGTGGTTTGGAGCCGCTGGTTATGAAGTTATTACCTGACTTGTCTCGTTGTTTTCTAATATTCACCTTCACTCAGGAAGACGAGTCAGGTTGTCTTGAGTGGAACCTGAACTTCATTCATCTTCTGTTTCTTTACAACAGTTATATTTCCCCTCTGCGGAGGGGAACGTCCCCCACACCCACACACAACATGCCACTCTGTCTCCACTACAACCACGTCACACACACACACACACACACACACACACACACACACACACGCATACACTACCCATAATTCCACCTCCTTAAAGGGGGAGGCTCCCGCTGGTAACAAAATGGATTAATATTGGTTAGTCGTAGCTACCGTAGTCGATAGAGAGTGAAGTCCCACACCATTTGTGTGCGTAAAGACCCCAAAATGGCTCTTTTTAAGAGAGAACGTTGAGATATTGTTATTGCTTTGCACTATTTCGAGCGTCATTATATTGTGCTTGCATTAACATTTGATTTACCGTAACAGTATCAGACTGTTTCTTTTACGTGTTTACTGAATCTCTGAAACGTTTCCCTCCACTACCTGATAAATATGTTGCACTATCTGTATAAAACTTGCTGTTGTTGAAAGAACTGTGTCATGAAAACACCCGTCACTGACATTACCTCGGAAACAAAAATAAAACAGCTGTTTATTCATTTTGGGAGTGAACAGAGTTGTGAGAATGCTGGTTTATATTCTTTTAATAAAGTTTGACTTATCTGATTTTTTGGTTGACATTCCCTTTAGCGCAGCTCTATCTAGTAGATGCATAACACAAACCCAGCCACTACTGTAGCTTCTACTCTATGCGCCATATAATGCGGTGTGCCCTATATATGAAAACAGTTTTTGAAGAGGCCATTTATTGAAGGTGCGCCTTCTTGTGCGGAAAATACGGTAGTTATTGGTTATCAGTGTTATGATAGTTTAATACGCCGTTTCTGTCGCTTAAATGGGTTAATTGTTGTAATATCACAAGAAGTTGATGATGGTCGTGTCCCTAAATGTGGCTAATAGGTCAAAATAATAAAAAAAAGAAGTCAAAATTCGACTTTTTATCTAAAAATCTCCTTAATTTCTTTTTTTTGCCTTTTATCCTTTAATTTTGTATTTATTTCAAATAATTTTTACTTAAATCTTAGAGTTTTGACTTTTTATATCAAAATTTCAACCTTTTATCTCAAACATTGCCTTTATTTCAAAACATAGACTTTTTATCTTAGACTTTTGTCATCTTAAAATTTTGACCTTAAATGAGAAAGTTTGGACTTTTTTCACATAATGTTAAATTGATTTCTTAAACTCTGGAAGTTTATTGACTTTTTGTCTTTATTTCTCAAAATTTCCACTTTTCATATTAAAATATTGACCTTTTATCTCAAAGTTTGAAACAATTCTTACTTTCAGTTTTTATTTTCATCCTCACATTAGAGTAAAAGCTTTTGATGTTTCAATGGTTTGATGTAATTTTTTCAGCCCTACTCTCAGCTATCAACCAGCTCCAACCTCTGGGTTTCTGTTTCCAGCTTCATGTTTTTCACTCCTCTTCCTCCTCTTCCTCCTCTTCCTCCTCCTCCTCCTCTTCTCCTCCTCCTCCTCTTCCTCCTCCTCCTCCTCCTCTTCCTCCTCTTCCTCCTCCTCTCAGCTCCTGTTCCATCACAACCTCCTGCGACCGCTCTGCTCCAGCTCTTCAGGGTTAATTGCCATTTTCAAGGACATCTTGACAAAGTCGTCTATTTTCGACTGTGTTTGACATGATTACTAATAACAGAGAGAAAAGAGCATAAACTGAACAGAGATGTTTCATGGTTTCACGGTTCCACATTAAAACAAGGAGAGAAAATTGCTGTGATACTGAAATAAAAGATTGAAATTACCTTCAGGTTCTCTGATAATGTCCTTCCCATTTTCTTTAAGAAAGATAATCGAGCAGGTCTGTTCGGGGTCACTCTTTATTTTCTGACTTTATTCTTCCAATGTGTTTGAGAAATGATGTTTTTAAAAAACCTAAACATCAGCGGTGGGCGAAGTGATGAGTTCGTGTTCTGTATTTCTTTACAAAAACCTTCCCACACATGCAAACCTCAGAGAATCCAACCTTCTTTATCACTCTCTGCACACACACACACACACACACACACACACACACACACACACACACACACACATGGCCTACGCTGCAGTGATGAATGATGGGCCATTTAACACATTGATATGAAGCTACAACATGGCAGAAAATGACACAGATGAACCGTCCTAATGCTCCATCACCCACGGCAGACACACCATCATGTCCAGTCACGTCTTTAATTTACACAGAGGAACGTGTCACAGATCAGTGTGTGAAGAAGAAGCAGCTGTTTGCAGAGAGATGGTGCAGCTCAAGTAACTCAAAACAGAAAACAACAATTTGTGATTCCTGTTTAACCTATATTCAAGTGACTTCTCTACAAAGACGAGATGTTTATTCTCCATCACTTTTCCTTTAACAGCACTCGTTCAGTGTTTGTGAACTGAGGACACTAATTGTTGAAGCTTTGGAGTCAGACTAGTAGCTGCACTCTTCTACTACGGAGCCACGCTGTTGTAACAGGAGCAGAATGTGTCTTGGTTTCATTGTCTTGCTGAAATAATCAGGGACGTCCCTGAAAAAGACAAAGTGTCTTGGATGGCAGCAGATGTTGCTCCAAAACCTGTTTGTACCTTTCAGCATTAATGCTGCCTTCACAGATACTGGGACACTTACCCAAAGAATTGCACAAAACCTAAAAAACAGTAATGGAAACTCCAAAAACTTCTCAAATTTGGAAAAAAGTTTTGAAGCTCTCATGAGGTGGGTTTTTTACAGAAGCTTCCGTATTGAAGTTTATATCAAAGTGCAATGAAAACACTTTTGTCACAAAAACACGTCACTGTGTGGACTTGAATAACCGCCTCCTCTGTGAACTCGGCCACATATACAGACTCTGGCGCCTCCATCTGTCGACAACATCAGCAACAACCCAATAACGTTCATCAAAATGTCAGTTCAGCTCTTAAAATGTTTGTGGTATCCATGGTTACCGCCGCTTACAGTTCTCCTTCCTTATTCTGCAAATTAAATCTCATGAGATTTTACTCAAGCTGTGATGCTGCTTTTGAACTTTGCCCTGAGAACAATCCTGATTGTCCTTTTCCTCTTTGGCCCTGAGGACACCACGTCCATGATTTCCAAAAAGAGTTCTGTGGCGTTTGTGTGTGTTGTTGATGTCTGACTTTGTCTTTGCATGGTAGAGTTTGAACTGTCACTTGTAGATGTAGTGATGAACTGTGTTAACTGACAATGGTTTTCTGAAGTGTTCCTGAGCC
>RPOG01003998.1:0-45548 GCA_008086565.1 Thalassoma bifasciatum | reverse complement strand
AAAAAAAAAAGCTTTAAAAAGATTTCATTAAAGTAATACAGCGGCTCAATGTGGGTCGTCATGACAACGGAGGTAAACAACAGCCTGGTGCTGCTGCACGCGGAGGAAAACGAAGGAGCTGCTTCCTGACATCAACTCTTCCCTGGATCCAGTGAGATCACTTTAATTTTTGATTTTTGGGCCTGGTATAGCAGAGATTTGTTGTTGATCAATCATTCTTCTTTGAACTGGTTTTCCTTTTTGGTTCCCTGTGGATTAATGGACTGATTGGTGCTTAAAGACTCTCGTGGCAGACAGATCGCTCCTGCACCGACCAACTTTGATTTCATTTAAAAGACTCTTTAAAGCCAACTATCTTTGCTGTTAACTTCTTTTTGGTTTAAAAAGGACTTTTAACTTCTTTAGGAATCATGAAGGAGCATTTTAGGGCTGTATTTTGTCTTCATTCAGTCTGGTTCTGTGCCGTCAGGTTTAAATGTCATTAAAAACCCGTCGCTGACTTATTCCTTTGCCTCTTGTAAGTGATTTGTTCAGAGTCAGAAGCTGCAGAGACGACATTCTCTGACCAATGAGTGACCGGCAGTCCGTCCACGTCACCTTTTAGTATCAGCTTTACTCTCTTAGAACCAGGGTAGAGTAGGTACTATGGAAATGCAACACAAACCAGGTAGAGTCGAGTAGAGTCGAGCCAAGACAAGTCAGTGGAAAAGGGCCATAATGGAGCTTTTACACAAGACCAACGTACATGGTTGGTCAGTCAAGCAGGGAGCACTTGTTGTCTATCACAAGCTGTCCTGGGGTGAAAACTCAACAGAAAACGATGAGGTCACTTTTTTTCTTACAGCTAGAACCCTAAAGAAAACAAACACACTGATTTTTGTCAGATTGACATTGAGGAGGAAATGCTCTAAGACTGTGAAGCTGCTGTTATTGATGAGAACGGATGAATCTAAACTTTTTAACTCGGTATCCCATCATCCTCAACGACACTCCAAGCCATGACGATGAGCACTTCCTTACAGCGCTGTCACGTCCAGGTCACTCAGGGCTCCACAACCCGCCGCCGCCGCAGCAAAGCCTGCTGGGTCACGGTTCTTCTGTTCCTTGAGAACAAGCTAAAGGGTCTTTCCTATGTCGCCCTTCCTCGTCTGTTCCCCGTCTCTTATTATTTCCGGCCTGGCTCCGATGGAGTGGAGGCTGGATATCCTGAAAAGAGGGTGGCGAGGAAAGCAAGCGAGTAGAGCGAGGGGGGGAGGTTGGGGGGGTTGGGGACGGAGGAGAATTTCACCGAGCAGGAAAAGTGAAAAAACGTTTGGGTTATCAAGGCTTCGCAGACCTGGCTCCGACTCCCTCTGTTTGTTCTTGCTTCATTCTCCCATTCCTTTCTTCCATTTCCGTCTCTCTTTTTCTCTTCCTCCACATTCTTTGTGGAGCAGATGGATGTTGGGGAGGAGGACACACCTTCCCTCTGATGTACACGGACACGAGCATCCTGAAACGCCTCTTATCTCTTTAAACACAGGGACATGGGGTCAAGTCTAATAACTGGAATTCTTGTTCTGTGGAATGTCATCCAGGAATTTTTGTTTTTCCTGATTTCTCGATCTAAATGACCTGCTGAGTGTTTTCTTCTCTCTGTATCTGATTGAAAAATAGCAGATTGGCCTCAGCATCCATGTAAGGCTGTTATTCTCTGAGGATGTGGCTTCATTTTGGTCATTTTGTTAAGTATCAAAGCTGAACCTGACTCGTTCTGGAGGCTACAAGGCTACGTTTAAATTTACCATTTTTTAGAGATATGAATGACATCACAAACATTTTTCTGTCACACATGGTTAGTAGTTGGTGAAGACATTTATTAAGAAACAACTGTGTTTACTCTAAATGAGAACAGAAACTTCCAGAATGACCCCGATGAATAGTTTCCATCCCCCAGTTCTTAATAGCGTGTATTTCCCCCTTTAACATCAACGACAGCTTGAAGTCTTTTGTGCTGGTTGTGGATGAGGGTCTTTATTTTCTCAGATGGTAAAACTGACCATTCTTCTTGGCAAAAAGCCTCCAGTTCCTGTAAATTCTTGCTCTGTCTTGCATGAACTGCAGGTTTGAGATCTCCCCAGAGTGGCTCAATGATATTGAGGGCAGGAGACTGAGATGGCGACTCCAGAACCTTCACTTTATTCTGCCGTAGCCAATGGCAGGCCCCAAATTTCAACTTTTCATCAAAAATTTCTCACTTATTGATTTAAAGAATATGACTTTTTCTCTAAAATATTGACTCTTACCCTCAAAAATTTCAAATCAGAATGATGTTTTTTTTCTCAATTTTTTGACATTAATCTAAAATATTAGTCTTATTTTCTCTAGGTTTTACTTTTTTTGCAAAACTTTGGCTTTATCCCAGAATTTTGAACTTATAATCTCATGTTTCAACCTTGTAGTTCAGATTTTTACTTAATTATCCCAAATTTCAATGTTTTGGTTTTTCCTTTATTCATTTCAAAATTTGGATTTTTGTGTTGAAACTTTGGCTGTTAATCTCATTTTTTTCTTTTATCGCCAAATTCTGACTTTTTCTCCCAAATTTCTTCATTTCATCCAAATATTTTCACTTCATTATCTCAAAAATTTAACTTCTCCTCTAACATATTTACTCTTTATCTCAAAATTCTGACTTTATCTTAAAACTGTCTTCTTTCTCAATTTTTTGTCCTTTATCTCAGAATTTTAATTTTTTTTTTTTTGTAAGTTTTGACTTGAAAACCCCAAAACTTTGACTTTTTGCAAAAATTCAACTTTTATCTCAAAACTTTGACTTGTCCTTGTGTTTTGCCTTGTGGCGCTGCAGGTTGCGCTCCAGCCTCACAGCAAGAAGGTCGCCGGTTCGATTCCCTGTTCGAGCATAGCAACAAAAAGCTTGATATGTGTATCAGTTGTCATTAATTATGCTATGTTTCTTTATATGCTGATGATAACAACTTCTCCTTTGATTCTTTTTTTATTTTTCCAGATGACGAGCTGCTGATCGAGCGCAGCATCCACAAAGGGATGATCAACCCCGGAGAGGAGAAGCAGCCGGTGGAGTACAAAAGCCTGATCGCCAGCCTGGAGTACACCATCCGCGTACGCTGCAACGAGCACTACTACGGCAGCAAGTGCAACAAAGTCTGTCGACCACGAGACGACTACTTCGGGCATTATGTGTGCGACCAGTTCGGGAACAGAGAGTGCATGGAGGGCTGGACGGGCCCAGACTGTAAAGCAGGTACATCTGTTTGTGCAGCAGGAAAAGTTCTAGTTAAAGACGAGTTCATGAGAAGTGTCAGCTCTCAGGAATGCAGAGAATGAAACCTTCGTCACCTTTAATTTTCCGACAGTAACTTTACAATCCATTGTTAATGCAGCCGGGGACTCTCTGCCTTTCCACAAACAAGAAAACACAGGAAATGTGATGTTAATGATTCCACCATCTGCCAAACAACATGCCAGACGTCGACTCGGGGAATGATTTGTGTTGTTGTTTTGAAAATTCTGCTGAAATTATCGACTGGTGACAGACTCTAACTGGAATTTTTCATTCACTTTCTTTCAACTTTTCTTGAAGCCATCTGCAAACAAGGATGCAGCCTGCAGCATGGGACGTGCAGCGCGCCCGGAGAATGCAAGTGAGTCACGTTTTCTCTCTTTGGTTGGTCTGTTTGTGCGTGTACGAGCGGCGTAATTTCACTGGATGGAGCGAGCGATGAGGCGTCATTGTTGATAACATACCAAGCATGCTAACCCCCCCCCCCTCCATGTTAGTCCTGTAAAGTGCCCCCCATCCCTCAGCTCCACTCTGATCCAGGAGCTATTGTTCTGCTTCCTGTTTCTAAAGCTGGCCTGCTCCTACCCGCACACACACACACTTGCTGCACACACACACACACATATCAAGAGGTCTGTTTTTGTTGCTATATGTTTCCTCCCCCGGCAGCAGAGAGGCACTGTGCCCCCTCTGTCTGCAGCCCACATCACCCCATCCTTCCCTGATTCTTGTTATGACTGAGTGATTCCTCCAAACAAGTTTCAGACGACAGGGATGCAGAGGAAAGCGGGCGAGGAGGTCAATGTGGCGAGAAACACAAACGCTCACGGGGACCTGTAATAAAGACGAGGGGGCGGGGTTTAAGGTCAGGGCTGCACAAATCAAAACCTCGATGATTTGATTTCTCTTAAACATATTAAATGTCCAGTTCAACCCTTTAATGAATAAAATGACACCAGTAAAATGATTCAAACAGACCTTTCTGTTTCTAAAATGTGAAGGGAAAAATCAAAATCAGGTGATCCTCGCCTGATTCTCTCCACCACAAAGAAGATAAACAAACGCGACACATACTTAAGTTTCAGTTTCTGTATGAGCTTCATTTGGCGTTATTCACAGCTGGATATCAAAATACTGCAAGCTGAAATGTTTTTCAGAAAACACAGTTTTGCAGCGTCACCACAAATGTACACAAGCGTCTTATAACAGACTTAAAATAAAACTCTGTGCTGCAAAGTAAACAGAGGGAGGTGGAGAATCCTCACACTACAATGAGAGCCCAAACTCAGAGACAGAAGTCACAAACAGACTTTTCAGCTCCAACAACAATATCCAGGTAGATTATTTATGGAAATAAAAGTCAGATTAAGTCATCCCCAACTTTAGTTCATGTTATTTTTACATTTTATTTGGTCTTCTTGATTGTAATTTCAGAAATCTATTGAGGCAGTTGTCTTGTAAATTCAGTCAAATGAATAAATCTGAATGAAATATTTTACTGGAACTAAATATATGTGCATAAAAGGTTTGTTAAACTTAATCTGATTTTGATTTTTCCGTTTTTAGCTGCAAATTTACAAATCTGAGAGAAAGGTCTGCTTGAGTCATTACACTGGTTTCATTTTATTAATTACAGGGTTGAATTGAAGATTTAATGCAATGATTTACAGTAGAAATCAAAATATCAAGGTATATTTATATTGAGGTATTGGCTGTTTTGAATGAGTGGTCTGAGTTTAAATCCAATTTTTGGCACCTGTTGAATGTGTCACTAGTGTCTCTTGCTCTGATTTCTGCCACATCTTCTCCAAATAAAGACAATTAAATTCTAAAATTACCCAAAATTCATTGGTTAGTGCATTTGTGAAAAGAGTGGCTCACTCATCGTTACTGTCACTTCACCAAAAACTCGTCAGTTTGTGGAGCTCGATCTGTGTTTGCACTGGTGGTTGGTATGTTTTTAAGGTTTTAATGTTTTAATGAAGATGACGGGTGGTTTCACGCTGGCGGCTGTGCACGCCTGCTGAGAAGTGTCCCCTTTAAATCAGCAACAAAAAGACTTCTATTCCCTCCAACTGAAAACTGAATGGATGTTATCCATCATCTTCCCCTGTCTCAACAGTGTGTACTGTACATATCCATGTGTGTGTGTGTGTGTGTGTGTGTGTGTGTGTGTGTGTTCCCCTTGATTGCGATGAAGCTCCAAATCACATGTTGAGACACATTCCAGGGTGTTCCTCTCTCTTCCATTCCTCCGGCCATTTCCAAAGAGAAATGTCAGCTTGATTTTCTCCTTTTATGAGATCTTTACTAAATCAAACCTGCCTCAGTGTTAAAGCTCAGATTGGTTTTCTGATTTTTGTGCCGTATTGGTTAAAATGATCTTTACGTTTAGGTGGCAAACACTACTTGGATGTTTTTAAAAGAGCGTATAACAGTCGCTTTCTACAGCTGGAGGAAACCTAGAAAAACACCAACCAATTCTCACGATTAGGAACCAATTTTTTTAACCAATCATCCTGCAGTTTATTGCACTAACCCTTATTCAATGCACATAGCTGAGATTTGTGAAAAGATCATAGTCAGTTGGACTGTTTCCACATTATAGTTGGATTTATGTTCTGTAATAAACCAAAGCATGGCTGCTGTTCCACATCAATAAACTTTATTTTATTGTTTATACATACTTTACCAGGTTAGCCAAACTCAGAGCACTCAGTTATTCAGATGCATTTGCATTCTGCAGAAAATTTTGCACAATGATGGCTAGTGTTAATGAAAGGTTGTGAAAAAGGGGCTAAAAATGCTAGAGAGGGGTCTAATCTGGCACTACTGAAAATCTTTGTTTCGCACAATTCCTCCAACATAATTCATCTTTATCAATGCTTGAGCTCGACTACACATGTGCATAAAAACTGCACACTGATAAAGATTATCTGATGTGCATTTTTTGTTTCTCATTTGGAGTAGTAAGACCTATTAAGTACAAAAACCAAACTTGGTCTTTATGCAGGAAGTTATGTCGTTAGTGTTATTAGATAGCTGCTAGTTTTTGGTTAAAAGTTTTATCGTTCACTTTTTTGTCTTCCTGAAATGTGTGTAACGTTGTGTTATCACCAAAAGATGAAGTAGAAAGTGTCTTCAAATGTGGATAATTGGTTAAAGTTTAAAAAAAATGAAGTTTCACGGGTCTGAGAGGCAGAAATGTAACATCCAGAAATGTGGACACCAGGTCTGAAAAGGTTAAACCTTTAAAAACTGAATTTTTATATTTACCAGATGCTCCAGATTTGATGGTTGTTTGCTTACTAACAGTAAATAAACGGGAAATATAAGCGAGAGAACTGAAGGTCAGCCAATGTGTGCAGCACCTCGTTTCAGTAGATGAGAAAAAGGAGAAACAAGAGGGAGGAAGAGGGAAAAAAAGCAAATCCTAAACTTGTCTCCTGTGACAACAAAACTCAAATATTTGCACATGTAGGAGGGGGAAGGGTCAGGGAGGGAAGGTGTCATGAGCACGCAACCTCTTGTTGTTGACATATTTACACATTTTTGAAGCCAAATATAGATGAAAACATCAAAAAAGGACGTTATTACTGACAAATGTCCTGCAAAAAGTTGATGTTTCTGTTGCAGTTCAGCACTTTGAAGTGTTTTCTGGCACCTGGAAAACAGTATGCTGAAGAAAAACGCCCTTTAATAAAGCATAAGGAAAGTTGTTTGCACTTAAATAAGACGAAAAACACACTTGATTGGTCGGGAACGTCCCCTCCCTCTCTCTGGTTGTCACCGTGAAATTTCAACAAGATATCCAGTTCTCTCTGTGATCGCACATGTGAGGGAACATGTTTGCAAGCAGGAAGCTTCATAGCGTGCAGTAAGATTTCACCAGCTGCATGAAATAATTATCAACACCTGCCTTGACATTTACCTGCTGCATTCTCACACCTGCTCACTCTAAATCAGAAATTTGATTTTAGAAAAAAAGACTGGCAGCTTGTGCTAAAAATGAAGCATTTTGATGCATGTAGTGGATCATAAAGTTTAGAAGGAAGGTTGAAAATACTGAGGGTAAAAACAGCACAGGGAGCTGAAGGTTGGAGAAATCCCTGAGAAAAGGAAAGAGAGGAAAATAAAAAAGGGTAGAAATCCTCTCAGGCTGGCACAGGAAAACTAAAAATGTGTGTTTGGTATCTTGTTTCTTACACACAGCGCATTCACAACCTACGCTCCCTCATGTGACACTACTAAACATGTAGCTAGGCAACAGTGGACTAAGTCCGTCCACTGGATTTGGGTGCAAGGCTCGCCTGTAAATAATTCAGCAGTCAAACTCTCCCTCGCTTGCTCTCTCTCTCTCTCTCTCACACACACACACACACACACACAAACAGAAAACATCCCCTCACACCGAGCCCCCTCCGCCTCGGCCCACCGCTCCGTCCCCTGGGTGTGGTTTGTCTGAGCGGGGGCTTGTGGGCAGGCGGGGTATTTTCAGCCCCGTCTGGCCTCTTCCATTGATGGGACAGCGAGCGGGCTCGGCGACGGGGCTTGTGGGTAATGCCACCCTTGGCCTGTGGCTGCCCCAAACCATTTCCCCCGCTTTCTCCCACACTGCAGCCAGACAGACTGTCCACGCTGTCACCACGGCTGCACGGCTGACAGTGTGCAGGGCACCGCCGCCGCCGACCGCAGCGCTGGACGCCACACTCTGTAGTAAACAATACACAGCACTGTCACACACACACACACACACACTTTCACATAAATGGGCTTCACTCATCAAATAAAATCAGATTAAAGTTATTGCAGCCTGCAGTTAAATCCGTTCCAGCTTACAAATTGTGCATGTTTGTGCACATTTCAGCGCAACCAGAGCTCGGCGCAGCTTTCATCACCACCGTCCAATAAACAAACTCTACCTTTCTGAGTCACTCAAAGCTCCTGACAGGATCCCACAGAAAATCACAAGCTCTTAAAAGTAACACTCAGGAACTGTAACTAAGACTTTCACCAACTTTGAAAGACATGCAACCTTTTAAACTCCGAGCAGCTTCAGTCTCAGGATAAATGCCTGATTGTTTTGCAGCAGAATTAGCTGCAGATATTTAAGAAAACCCCGGGGTGTGATTTTTTGACTTTGAAGATTTCTTAAAATAACACACAGAGCAAACATGAGGTCGACATCCCAGTTTGCACTCGAAACGTCTGACATGCTTCGCTTTGTTCTCGGTGCAAAAGTTCAAATGTCAGAATAAAAGAAACAGCAATAACTTTATGAAGCTGCAGATGTCAAAAAAGAAGAGATATTAAAAAAGTAGATGTAACATCAGCACAAAAGTTCACAGTGGGGAAAATATTCCAGTTTCCTGAGTGTCAGATATCAGCTGTAGATGTTTTTTACTTAACACCAGTTTTACTTGACACAACTCAACCAAAGAGACAAACTGTTAAAAACAACCTTGGCGATAGAAACAATCTAAGTGGTGGTGAGTGTAAGGTGGTGAATATGGTCAAAAACTGGCAAGATAATTGGGCAGAAACTTGGTAAATGGTCAGAGAGTTGAAAAAGAATGATCCAGAAATGGTGGACAAAAGTTAAAAGTGGCTAAAATGGCAAAAAAAAAGCATCAAAAATGGGTAAAAAAAGGGGAGCCAACTAAGAAAACACTCAGGAAGTAGTGGAAATGATCTAAAAGTGGCTAAATGGTAAAAAAAAAAAAGCATCAGAATTTGCAAAAAAAATCTGAGAAAACTTAGAAGAAAGTTAGACAGCAGGAAAAATACTTCAAAAGTGGTGATAAAAAAGGAGTGAAACTGGACTATAATGGCAATAAAGCATCAGAATTGGCAAAAAATTGTGAGAAAACTTGGGAAAATAAGTCAGGAAGTAGCAAGAAAAGTCTGAAAGTGGTGAAAAAGTGGCCAAAATGGTAAAAAAAAAAAGCATCAGAATTGGCAAAAAATTGTTAGAAAACTTTGAAAAAAAGTCAGAAAGTAGCAAAAATAGTCCAAAAGTGGTGAAAAAAGTGGCCAAAATGGTAAAAAGAAAAAGTAAGCAAGAAAATTCTGAAAAACTTTGAAAAAAAGTCAGAGGGCAGTAAAAATAGTTCAAAAGAAGTGGTGATAAAAAAAGGAGTGAAACTGGACTATAATGGCAATAAAGCATCAGAATTGGCAAAAAATTGTGAGAAAACCTGGGGAAAAAGTCAGAAAGTAGCAAAAATAGTCTAAAAGTGGTGGGGGAACAAATATGGAAAGTGACTAAGATGGCGATAAAGCCTCAAAAGTTAGTCATAAGGTAGAAAAAAATAGAGAAAGAAGTGACAAAAAACAGTTAAAGAGATTAAAAAAATATCCAAAGGAATCAAAAATTGGCAAGAAAGTTGTGAAAAAAACTTTTAAAATAGTTATAAAGTAGCAAAAATAGTATAAAAGTGGTGAAAAAAGTGTCTAAAATGGTAAAAATAAAAAAAGCATCAGAATTGGCAAAAAATTGTTAGAAACTTTGGAAAACAAAGTCAGAAAGTGGCAAAAATAGTTTTAAAGTGGTGGGGTAAAAAATGTTGAAAGGGACTAAGATGGTGAAAAAGCAACAAAAGTTAGTCAGAAGGTAGAAAAAGTAGAGAAAGAAGTGACAAAAAAAGTAAAAGTGATTAAAAAAAATAGCCAAAGGAAACACAAATTGGCAAGAAAGTTGTGAAAAAAACTTTTAAAATAGTCAAAACGAAGCAAAACATTGGCTGAAAGTTGAGAAGAAAGGTGACAAGTGACTTAGATTTATTATTGTGCAATAAATAATGTCAATGCTTATTCCTACAATGTGTTTATTTAAAAGCTAGAAAATCACAATTGCAACACAGGGAAAAATAATTGCAATTAGATTATTTTTGCAATTATTTGAGCTCTAATTTTAGCAGAGGAAGAATTTTGCCTGAGGAAACTTCTTGGATGTTTTTTTGAGTCAATCACTGATCAAAGGAGGAGAAAATTACTGTACAAGTCTGATCAGACTCTTAATGTCGTCACCGGTCGTTCGGCAGCTCCACAGTGACACATGATCCACAGACGCCCTGAGCTTCGATCGAGCGTGGAAGCATCAGTCTGTCACTGTCCTCAGCTCCCCAGCATGCTCCGCTCCAGAGTTACACTACGCACAAGTAAATCACTGCTCAAACTTTGGTCGGCATCCATTTTGAAGTGTTTGTGAGCCGCAGAGGAGAGAGGAGGGGGCGAGAGAGGGAGGGAGTGGGGGAGGAGGGGGCGTGTTGCTCCTTAAAATAGCCCCCTGACGGAGAAATGACAGGACAGGTGGGGCAAGGTTACCGCTGGCCTTGGAATAACAGAGTGCTGCCATAAACCAACAGATTAGCTAACCCTTCTCTGGCCTCCCCCTTTGAGACGGCGAAACCCTCGTTCCACAAAACCCGACGCTCATTCCAAGAGTGACCTCCAACCAGCCGCCGGCGCACAACGAGGGCTGAGAGACGACGTGCAACACATGACGCAATGTGGGGATATAAAAGTGCCAAAAGCAGCAACTGAGGAAAAAAAAATAAAAAATCTCGCGGCTGAGATGCTGAACTTCACCACGCTGATAATTCATCTACCTCTAAAGTTTTTTTTTTGTAAGTTTTGACTTGAAAACCCCCAAAAAGTTCACTTTTGCTCTCATCACTCCAAATGACTTTGTTCCAGAAGTTTTGAGGCTTGTCTCTGTGCTGTTTGGCGTATTGTAAGCAGGAAACTTTGTGGCATTTGTGTAGAAATGCCTTTCTTCAGCCCATTTTTCCTCAAGTGCCTCCTTATTGTGCATCTTGAAACAGCCAGACCACAAAAATGTGAGAAAAAGTCAGAATTTGAAGTTAAAAAGTTCAAAATTATGAGGTAAAATTGAGGGATATTTTGGGTAAAAGGTCAAAAATTTCGGGTAGTTGAAATCCCGTCTATAAGGTCAAATCAACAAGAAAAATAAAGTCAGAAGTATGAAATAAAACTTTATGTTTTAAGTTGAAAAAATCCAATTTTGAGGTGATAAAGTCTAAAGTATTGGATAAAAGCAGAATCTAAAGATAAAAAAGTTAAAAATGTGGGATAATGGAGCTAACAGGAGACCTGTTGAGATAACAGGTCAAAAATATTAGAAAAAATGTCAAAATTCTCAGATAAGATTTACAAAATTTTGAGATTATAAAATCAAATTTTGAAGTAAAAAAGAGTAAATTTTGAGAAAAATGTCCAGAGAACACATTCTTTCAGAGAGTCAAAGTTATTTGTGGCTTTTTTGTTTGCATCCAGAACAATTTTCCTGTCAGTTGTAGCTGAAATGTTTGTTGGTCTACCTGACCGTGGTTTGGTTTCAACAGAATCCCTCATTTTCCACTTCTTCATTAGAGTTTGAACTCTGCTTATTGGCATCCTCAGTTCCTTAGATATCTTTTTATATCCCTTTCCTGTTTTATACAGTTGGATTCACTTTCCCTGCAGAAACTTTGACGATTTAGAATCCAGAAATATCAGTGCAGCACTGGATGAAAGATGCAAGTGTCTGTCAGTGTTAACTTGTGTTCATGTTATCAGGACGATGCAAACTTTTAAGCAAAACTGTAAATGTTTCCTGGCACCTGCTGAAGAAAAACACCCTTTAATGAAGGAAAAGAAAAGTTGTTTGCACCTAAACGAGACTAAAAACACACCTGTCGGTCGAAAACGTCTGGTTCACCTGGATGAAGACGTGAAGTTGTGACTCACTCAGCTCTTTTCTTCTCACATATTTTTCCTCATTTCGCCACCTTCATGTCGTCGGGGGACGTGGATCCGGCACCTGCCCCGACACCAATCGCTCTCTCGTTTCCACACATCGTAAACGTATTAAACGACTTGTTTGTTATCGCTGCGTAACTCTGAGCGTTCTCGGCGCTGAAGCCTCCCTCGTGTTATTAAGTAAGAGCATCTGCGTTCCTGATCGTCCCTCAGGCTGGAGCTGTAAATAAAGAGCACATTCACTCGTCCCTGTGAAATAAGAGGCATTTGTTTTACCATGAGCCACTGATGCACTCGCTGAACTCTCTTTGTGTGTGTGTGTGTGTGTGTACGCTGCTTTTTCTTCATCACTGCTGCACAAACATCCAGGTTTTCAACCCCAAAAGCTGTTTTTCAAGGTTCAGGAACTTCAACAGAGCTTACTTTAGGAACTTCTTAATTCCTGTGGCTCATTGTTTGTCTGCGTTTTTACAACGAGCCAAAGATGAAAAATGTAAATCATTTTTATCTCTTTCTTCAAACACCTACGGCTCAATTTTACAGAAGCTTATTCACAAGAGTTAAAAAAACGAATAGAAAAACTGTCCGGAGGTTGTTTTCTGCCCATATTAAGTGGAAATTTTGAAATGAAAAAGTCAAAATATTGAGATAAAATGTCAGAATAATGAGATAATACAGGTTTAGATTATGTGTTTAAGTCAAAATATTGAGAAAAAAGTCAAAAGTTTGAAATAAAAAGTTGAAAATATGTGAAAAGAAAAAAAATTGAAGAAAAATTAAATAAAAAATTGTGGAATAATCAGGTTGAAAATATGTGATTAAGTCCATGTTTTGGGACAAAGTCAAAAATATAATTATTGTATAAAATTAGGTGATTAATAAAGGATTTTAAGATGAAAAGGGGAGAACACACGATAATACAGGTTTAAACCATGTGATATATAAAAAAAATTAATATACAAAGTCAAAACAGGTTAAAAATTTGTCATAAAGTCAGACTTAAAAGATAGAATGTCAAAACTTTTTTGATAAAGCTGAAAAAATAAGATTATAAAAGTTGAAAATATGAGGTAATATAGGTTGAAAATTTGTGATATCAAAATTTTTTCTTCTAAATAAATATCAAAAACATGAGAACACAGGCTAAAATTAAGTGATTAAGTCAAAATTCTGAGACAAGAAGGTTGAAATAATGTGAATTTGAAGATTAATTTGAAGGTTAAATATATGATAAAATAGGTGAAAATTATGTGATTAAATAAAATATTTAAGATAAAGAGACAAAAAGACAAGAAAATACAGTTTGAAATTATGTCAAAGAGTAAAAACTTGACGATAAAAAGCCAAGAACATGAACAGGTTGAAATTATGTGATTAAGTCAAAACCTGAAGACTTAAAGTTGAAATTTCTTGGTTAAAAAGTCAGAAGACATCTAGAATGTTTCATTCTGGGACTGACTTTAGTTCCTAGTCCTGGTTCTGGAAACGCATACGGGGAAGAAATCACCAAACAACTGTAGAAGTGAAACTATAGAAGAGCTGAAAAGAATAAACGTCTGGTTTTTTTTGTGTTTTTTTTTGTGTTGCAGGTGTAACTACGGCTGGCAGGGTCCCCTCTGTGACGAGTGTTTGCCGTACCCCGGGTGTGTTCACGGCACCTGCAGCGAACCCTGGCAGTGCACCTGCGAGAAGAACTGGGGGGGTCTGCTGTGTGACAAAGGTCAGCGGCTCAGAGGGTTTTCAGATTCTCAGATTTTCTTTAAATCAAACTTTAGTCAAGTTTTCACAATGTACAGAAACATTTACAAACTTGACAGAAAATTACATCAAAACATTGAAACATCAAAAGCTTTTACTCTAATGTGAGGATGAAAATAAAAACTAAAGGTAAGAATTGTTTCAAACTTTGAGATGAAAACTCAATATTTTATTATGAAAAGTGGAAATTTTGAGAAACAAAGACAAAATTCTGAGACAAAAAGTCAATAACTTCTTAAGTTAAAGAAACCAATTTAACATTATGTGAAAAAAGTCCAAACTTTCTCAGAAATTTAAGACGACAAAAGTCTAAGATAAAAAGTTTAATTTTGAAATAAAGGTAGTTTTTGAAATAAAAAGCCGAAATTTTGATTTAAAAAGTCAAAATTCTTAGATTTACGTCAAAATTATACAAAATACATACAAAATTATCGAAAAGAAGGCAAAAAAAAAATTAAAAGTGACTCAAATGGCAAAAAAAGAATCAAAAATGGTTAAAAAAAGGGAGCCAACAACGAAAACACTAAGCAAGTAGCAAAAATAGTCTTAAAGTGGTGGAAAAAAGTGGCTAAATTGGTAAAAAAAGCATCAAAAGTAAGCAAGAAAATTCTGAGAAAATTTTGAAAAAAGTCAGATGGCAGTAGAAATAGTTCAAAAGTGGTGATAGAAAAGGAGTGAAACTGGACAATAATGGCAATAAAGCATCAGAATTGGCAGAAAATCGTGAGAAAACTTAGGGGAAAAAAGTCAGAGAGTAGCAAAAATAGTCTTAAAGTGGTTAAAAAAGTGGCTAAAATGGTAAAAAAGCATCAAAAGTAAGCAAGAAAGTTCTGAGAAAACTTCGAAAAAAGTCAGACGGCAGTAAAAATAGTTCAAAAGTGGTGGAAAAAGAGTGAAACTGGACTATAATGGCAATAAAGCATCAGAATTGGCAAAAACATTGTGAGAAAACTTGGGGAGAAAAGTCAGAAAGTAGCAAAAATAGTCTTAAAGTGGTGGGAAAAAGTGGCTTAAATGGTAAAAAAGCATCAAAAGTAAACTGGAGAGTTCAGAGAAAACTTTGAAAAAAGTCAGACGGCTGTAAAAATAGTTCTAATTGCAACACGGGGAGGAAAAGTCTAAGATAAAAAGCCTACGTTTTGAAATAAAGGCAATGTTTGAGATAAAAAGCTGAAATTTTTATATAAAAAGTCAAAATTCTTAGATTTAAGTCAAAATTATACAAAATACATACAAAATTATAGAATAAAAGGCAAAAATAAAAAATAAAAAGAAGATTTTTAGATAAGTAGTCCCTGAGTATAAAACCTATTCCTGCTTTTTCTAAACCAGACTTTTTAAAATGTATTTTAGTTATAAAAACTGAAGAACAAAAAGAGATATCTTTGACTCTTAACTTTTAAAAATAATGTGGTGCAAAATATTCTTAATGGTGTCAAGATAAATAAAATAAAATAAAAACAAAATTCGACAATCCCAAGGAAAAAAGGATTTTTCCAACAGTCTCACACTCAAAGACAGGTGTGTGTGAAACAGCTGATATAACAGATCCTGGGTCAGTCAGGAGCAAAAAAAAATCACATGATCACGATGTTTGAAAGAGGATGTTACGTTTGCATTTCCTGTCATTTCCAGTCACAAATCAAACTCAGGACTGAAGCGACTTTAACGTCAGGCGTTGACGCCTAACGCACAGAAAGAAAAAGTGTTTCCCTGAGAGAAACCACATCCAGAAATCTGCTCCGTGTTGTTGCTCGGTTGTAAAGCTGCAGTGTGGTGGAGTTTCTTTGATCCCGCAGCTTGCATCACTTAAACCTCAAGAGGAAACAGCGATTGTTCAAGATGTCAGAAACAGAAGTCAGAGTTCTGTAAATATGTTATTACATTGTTCTGGGTTCAGTCTGCAATCAGAGCTTTTCTCTCAGACGATGACATGGACCCTGGGAGAAAAACATGTGGGTGCTGCTTTTTTATTTTTTTGCTTCACAGAAAAGCAGAAAGATACCATCCTGTGTCCTCTCCTTACATCAGCGGTTCTCAACCTGGGGGTCCCGGCCCCAAAAGGGACTCACGAGATGATTCCTCGGGGTCCCCAGTCTAGAAAAAAATGTCTTTTTTTGAGTTGTTTTTTATTTTTTGCTGCACAGAAAAGCAGAAAGACACCATCCTGTGTCCTCTCCTTACATCAGCGGTTCTCAACCTGGGGGTCCCGGCCCCAAAAGGGACTCACGAGATGATTCCTCAGGGTCCCCAGTCTAGAAAAAAATGTCTTTTTTTGAGTTGTTTTTTATTTTTTGCTGCACAGAAAAGCAGAAAGACACCATCCTGTGTCCTCTCCTTACATCAGCGGTTCTCAACCTGGGGGTCCCGGCCCCAAAAGGGACTCACGAGATGATTCCTCGGGGTCCCAAGTCTAAAAAAAATGTCTTTTTTTTAGTTTTTTTTTTTTTTTTTTTTTTTTTTTTTTTTTTTTTAAGGCAAAAATGACATCTAAACTTCATGAAACAAGTAAAAGAAAAGAAAAAGTCAAATTTTGAAACGAGAAATGAAATTTATGAGATTAAAAGATGAATATTGATATAAATCAAGCAAATCTGAAATAGATTAAAAAAAACTTTAAGGCATAAGTTGAAATTTTGAGATTAAATGTCAAATTTTGGGACTAGTTAAAAAATGAAAGGAAAGTCAAAGTAATAAATTAAAAAAATTGTCAGATTTTGAGATAAATAGTCAAAACTTTAAGTGAAAGTCGAAGTGTTGAGGTTGTAAGTCAATATTTTAAGACAATTTAGCCCAAATTTTGAGGCAAAAAGGCAAAATTCTGAGATAATATGTCAGATTTGGGTCAAAGATAAGAAGTAAAAGAGTATAAAAAGGTGATAGATTTACAAAGAGCTTAAAAAAAATTTTTACACAAAAATGTAAAGACAGAAACATTGACTCGCTCTTTTTCAGGTTTTGCAACATAAACGTTCAAAATGAAGCTCTGGCTGTTTTTCTCCTCACTGTTTCATTAAAGATTTAATTAGTTTGTGGTCATTTTTGTTTCTTTTTAATTCAAAAGAAAAGTAAATAAATAAATACTGGTGGTTTCAGACACCACTGCATGTTAAATCTGGGGTCGTGACTTAAACAGGTTGAGAGCTGCTGACTTACGTGATAAAATTTAACTCCTCTTTGTTTGCAGATCTGAATTACTGTGGGACAAACCGACCCTGTAAAAACGGAGGAACCTGCATGAACCCAGAACCGGACGAGTACAACTGCGTTTGTCCGGACGGATACTCGGGAAAAAACTGCGAGATCGGTTCGTCTTGAATCTGGAGATTAAAAATCCGACTTTTATCGTGATGACATGTTTGATCGTTCTTTCTTTTTGTTTCTCTCTGCAGCCGAACACGCCTGTGTGTCCAACCCCTGCGCTAACGGAGGGACTTGTCATGAAGTCCCATCAGGCTTTGAGTGTCACTGTCCTGCTGGCTGGTCTGGACCCACCTGTGCACAAGGTAACGACGAAGATTTCTGCACTTAAAAAAAACTGAAAATCACAGAAACCCTTAGCGATCATAAGTTTCCACGACAAATTTGCATTTTTCTGAAGGTATCAACTCGTCTTTTTTCCTACCTGAAGAAAACGAAGCTGCGAAAAACCTGATTTCTAAGTGCTCAAAATCAATAATGCTACAGTCAAATTGTGTGAAATTCAGTTGTGCATGAAGTTTCCAATGCATTTGGACACATTTCAAGAATTAACAGGAATCATCAAGATGGAAAAAACTGATTTCCATTCACAGATTTGTAACAAGAGAACCTGAATTTCCACAGTGCCACTGAACGCATCACAAACACGCCAAACAGTCAACTGTTAAAGGGAACCCCGACTGTAAGGACTAATAGTCATGAATATGCTCAAATGTTTGTCTCAAACTAGAATTTGTTGTTAAAAGACATAACAAATTGGTTTTCTTTTTAAAAAATACAGTTTTAAACACAGTTTCTATCCTTCGGGTGCAGCCATTGTTTTACATGCACTGCAAAAACTGAAATCTAAGCAACTCATTATGTCTTATTTTCAGGAAATTTGTCTTACTATTCTTGATACAAGCGACATTCTACTGATAAGTCCTGGAAAATGTCTTATTTCAAGTTATTTAAAGACAAAAATGAGGCATCAATTGCTTGTAACGAGTCAAAAAAATCTGCCAATGGAGTTAAGAATTCGTCTTATCCCATTGGCTGATTTTTTTTACTTGTTTCAAGCAATTTACACCTCATTTTTGTCTTTAAAAAACTTGAAATAAGACATTTTTATGACCTGGTCTGGTGAATGTGGCTCAAATTAAGAACAATAAGACAATTTTTTACTATAAATAAGACAGAATTACTTGCTTAGATTTCAGTTTTTGCAGTGTGCACTTCAGATTGAAACAACTACAACAACACTGTCTCCACCCTCATTTTTCTCAAGGACCCACAAGTTGAGAACGGCTGCTTTAAGAGCTTCCATTGAAAATACACGTTTCTCTGCGGCTTTAATATGAGTCTTGTTTTTGTTCCAGACACAGACGAATGTGCCTCCAACCCCTGCGCTCAGGGCGGGACCTGCATCGACATGGAGAACGGCTTCGAGTGCCTCTGTCCTCCACAGTGGATGGGAACCACCTGTCAGATCGGTGAGACTCTCTCAGATTTCTTATTTCTGCTTTTCAAGTCCTGCTTCAATCTCCTGCTGCACGTTGGATTATAGGGCTGAACGATTTATAAAAAGCTGTGATTTTTTTGCTCCTGACTGACCCAGGATCTGTTATATCAGCTGTTTCACACACACCTGTCTTTGAGTGTGAGACTGTTGGAAAAAATCCTCTTTTCTTTGGGATTGTTGCTGATTTTATTTTATTTAACTTAACACAATTAAGAATATTTTGCACTACATCATTTTTAAAAGTTAAGAGTCAAAGATAGCTCTTTTTGTTCTTCAGTTTTTATAACTAAAATACATTTTAAAAAGTCTGGTTTAGAGAAAGCAGGAATAGGTGTTATACTAGGGGACTACTTATCTAAAAATCTTCTTTTTAATTTTTTTTTGCCTTTTGTTCTATAATTTTGTATGTATTTTGTATGATTTTGACTTAAATCTAAGAATTTTGACTTTTTATATAAAAATTTCAGCATTTTATCTCAAACATTGCCTTTATTTCAAAGTTAAACTTTTCATTTTAGACTTTTGTCATCTTAAAATTTTGACCTTAGATGACAAAGTTTGAACTTTTTTCACATAATCTTAAACTGATTTCTTAAACTTAATAAGTTTCACCTCAAAATCTTGACTTTTTGTCTCAGAATTTTGTCTTTATTTCTAAAAAGTTTAACCTTTTCACCTCTTATTTTATAACAATTTAAAAAGTCCGGTTTAGAAAAAGCAGGAATGGCTGTTCGGTTTTGAGAAGAGTCAAAATGCGACAACTTATCGAAAAATCTTCTTTTTATTTTTTTGCCTCTGTATTTATTTCTCATTATTTCGACTCAAATCTTAGAATTTTGACTTTCTTTATCAAAAATTCAGCTTTTTATTTCAAAATCAAAGTTTTTATTTTAAACTTTCGTCATCTTAAAATTTTGACCTTAGATGACAAAGTTTGAACTTTTTTCACATAATCTTAAACTGATTTCTTAAACTTAATGAGTTTCATCTCAAAATCTTGAATTTTTGTCTCAGAATTTTGTCTTTATTTCTAAAAAGTTTCACCTTTTCACCTCTTATTTTATAACAATTTAAAAAGTCCAGTTTAGAATGAGCAGGAATGGCTGTTCGGTTTTGAGAAGAGTCAAAATGCGACAACTTATCGAAAAATCTTCTTTTTATTTTTTTGCCTCTGTATTTATTTCTCATAACTTCAACTTAAATCTTAGAATTTTGACTTTCTTTATCAAAATTTCAGCTTTTGTATTTCAAAAACTACCTTTATTTCAAAATTAAACTTTTTATTCTAGACTTTTGTCATCTTAAAATTTTTACCTTAGATGACAAAGTTTGGACTTTTTTCACATAATCTTAAACTTAATAAGTTTCACCTCAAAATCTTGACTTTTTGTCTCAGAATTTTGTCTTTATTTCTAAAAAGTTTCACCTTTTATATCAAAATATTGACCTTTTATTTAAAAACTTGAAACAATTCTTACCTTCAGTTTTCATTTTCATCCTCACATTAGAGTAAAAGCTTTTGATGTTTCAATGGTTTGATGTGATTTTCTGTCAAGTTTGTAAATGTTTACATTGTGAAAACTTCACTTAAGCATGATTTAAAGAAAATCGTGAATCCGATTGAAATCGCTGTATCTGTCAAAAAAATCGCAATTTTTAAAAAATCGTTCAGCCTTATAAACTATTGGATTATATTTTGTTTGTTAAGTTTGTTTTTGAGTGTGTGTGTTTGAGTGTAACTCCCCTGCAGCGTGTTGCGTCGTTACGAGTCAGGAATCTCATTTGCTTGCAGAGCGACAACATACCTGTGTGTTTGTTTATCCTGCCGTGTCGTTTAACCAGTAGTATTTCTGCAGATGGGACACTAATTTCTCCTCAGTGTGTGTGTGTGTGTGTGTGTTTGTAAATGCACGCTCAGAGGGTTAGACGCTCGTTCGCTATCATCTGCAACTCGAGCCAGGTGACTTGAGTAAAGCTAAAAATAACCTCCCGCCTGGCAACTGCTGGCCTTGAGACCAAATATACTCTGCTGGGGGGTTATCTTTGGCTCCAGACTGGGCGTAACCGGCGAGTATGTACGCTACATTGAAGCGGTTCCCCGGCATAGCAGAACCTTCGCCACCTCCGGCTTCAGCCAGGAAACACTTCATAACCTGTTACCGCCACCAAAACGCTGGGTTTGTGTTACAGATTCTCAGAGCTCACCCCCCCTTTCATGGCGAGGTGGTACCTGGGAGGGAGCGACCGGAGGGGGTGGTCGTCGACTCGTCGGGGAAGGTTGGGTTTTTGGGAAGGGGCTGGCGGTGTTTGGTTTCAGCAGCCCAACAGGTGCCACCTACCTCCTGGGAGAAGGGCTAATGCACTGTGGCGGTTTAGAGCGAGCGAGGCGGCACGGCAAGGGCGAGCGAGCCGCCTCTGAAACTGACCACTTGGAATGCAACAGGTCGGACTTCGGGGAATGCAGCAGAGAGACGCGAACCGTGTGGGAGGGGTGGGGACCGAGCATTCGGGTGATGGAAGCCGTGCGAGAAATGAAACCCTGTCTGATACGGACTTAAAAGTTCTGGCAGTTTTTCATGTTTGAAAAAGAGCCTGATTGGTTTACCCATAAAACTCCTGGAGTCAAATCCAGTCACATCAGCAGAGAAAAGCTTCACTATAGATATAAGACTCTACGTCATAAATTCCTCTGATTTACAAGGAATTAAATCACTTTAAAAGCTCATGAAATATATTTTATACCACAGTAATTTTGATTATTCTCCTGATGTTGGATNACCCCCATCTGCCTTTAGCTCTGTTTTAGCTCTCTTTGCTATTTAGCTTCTGTTCCTCCAGCTTCTGTAAAACCCTCCTCAAACCTTCGCTCCCTCCTATAAATGGGTCAATGACAAAAAGAGGGTCTAAAAACGTATTTTTAAAAAGTTCTTTGAAAGTGGATAAAAAACATATTTCTGAGAGAAGAATTATGTTTTCTAACAGATTTCAGTAGTTGACCAACATTTCAAAGTTTTTAGGTTCATTATTTTTTAGTATTTTTTAATTTGGCGCAACCAAATATATGAAAATATATTTATATGTTCCTGTTATTTTTTCTGTGTGAAATTATTGGCAAGTATCTCTCAGAAAAAAGAACAATTCTGAGAAAAGGTCAAAATTCCAAAATTAAAGTCAGAACTCTGAGCTTAAAATCAGAATTCTGAGAGAGAAAAAATAGTTTTGAAAAAATAAAATCAGAATTTCAAAATAAAAGTCTGAATTCTGAGCTTAAAATCAGAATTCTGAGAGAGAAAAAAAATTTGAGAAAAAGTCAAAATTTCAAAATAAAAGTCTGAATTCTGAGCTTCAAATCAGAATTCTGAGAGAGAAAAAGTCAAAATTTCAAAATAAAAGTCTGAATTCTGAGTTTAAAGTCAGAATTCTGAGAGAAAAAATAGTTTTGAGAAAAAGTCAAAATTCCAAAATAAAAGTCTGAATTCTGAGCTTAAAATCAGAATTCTGAGAGAGAAAAAACAGTTTTGAGAAAAAGTCAAAATTCCAAAATAAAAGTCTGAATTCTTAGAGAAAATCTTAGGGTATTTTAGCTTCCTCTAAGCAACGCCAAAATCTGTAAAAAGTTAACAGCAAAATCTATGACATTGTTTCAAAAATTGCTTGATTATCAATTGAATTTTCCAGGATGTTTGCAGAGGCACTACCCTGGACATAAAACATAAAAAATTAGAAATTAAAAATGACAAATGTTGACGGGACAGAGGTTAATTAGCTCTCTAAGAGGCTTCTTCCTTCTCTCTCTCCTGAAAGAAGCTCCCACTCCCCGGCCTAACTCTCCAAAGCTCCAAACTGACTTTATTCCAGCTCTTGTAAAACTTTCAGAGAACATCTCCAGGGTTCGTTCTGACTTCCAAAGTCTGGTGTCGCTGCATGTTCTAACTTAACCTCCGAAATCTGACGTTTCATCTACGTTTCATCTAACACGGCTCGATCTGCTCCTGTCGAATCCACCGCTCTCCTTTAGCTTCTGCATGTTCCCGCACCGACGCATGTTCCAGTATTCCCAATTTGTCAAACTGGAGTCTCATTGTTCTGTTTGTTTCCTCCTCAGACGTGAACAGTTGCCACGGTCAGTGTCAGAACGGAGGTACCTGCAAGGTGAGATTAAGAAATGACGTATGTGTGAGGTTTTATAGCTTCCACGAACACTGAGGTCTTTGTTGAGTTCATCTTTCTTTTTTTTCCCAACATGACATATTAATAGAGATGGAACGAAATTAATACTGAGCATCAAAGTACCTGTCAGATCATAAAAGAAAAAGCTCAAGGGTATTATGGTTGTGAAACATCACCAACATGTTCCGCCTGATGTTTTTTTTTTTCTGTCTTGCATCAATAAACAGGTACAGAATAGAAGAAGGAACAGTTGGTTGCTTCATGAAACTAAATTAAAAAAAGCTGTTCTAACCCATCATTGATATTTCATTGAATTCACGCTTTGATAAATCACAATACTCTGCTTGGGGGTTTTAGAATTTGTTCTTTCCAAAAACGTCACAGCCTTCTCTCATGTTATCCATATAAAAATGATCAATGAGAAGCTTTATGACTTAAATATCTTCCACCAGAGTGAATGTGACCCCCTGTTTTTTGTTCCAGGAGGTGCCCAGAGGCTACCAGTGCGTGTGCCAGTCGGGCTTCGTTGGCCGTCACTGTGAGATCCAGAGAAACCGCTGTGCAAGCAGCCCGTGCAGGAACGGCGGCCGCTGCCACGCCCTGCTGGACGGCTTCATGTGTGAATGCCTGCAGGGATTTGCTGGCACCACTTGCGAGGTGAGGACGCTTTGGATCCTGCTTTTTCAAATAAGCTTCTGTTAAATTCACATCTAAAGTAAAAACCTCCACTGTGTTTTTTTTTTTCTCCTGCAGGTGCAGAACGACCCGTGCAGCCCAAACCCGTGTCACAACAAGGCTCAATGCCACAGCCTGATGGGAGATTTCTACTGCAGCTGCCCGGACGACTACGAAGGCAAAACCTGCTCCGAGCTCAAAGATCACTGCAAGACCAACAGATGTCAAGGTAACAGAGTTTATTTTGGGTTAAACATCTTAGCATGAAAAGTGGGGAAACTTGTAGCAATGCTTCTTCTATGAAATGAATCTTAAAACATTGAAAAACCTGTTTATTTCTCTTTTAAATGGAACCTGGAACATACATTTGTGGAGTTCACCCATGAAAACGTTGCCAAATCTTCTCTGCCAATGATTAATATTTGGTGGATCTTTTCATAGGGCTGTATCAACAATATTTAGTTTCAGTGTCGTCATTGTGACATGTGCGTACTGTCTAACTCCCACAGTTACTTCACCGGTGAAAGTGAGTGGAGCAAAGCAGGGATTTGGACAATCTGACAGTTTGTTTATAGTTAATAAAACCACATAAGGTGTTTTGTTTAACACTTTCAAGGTTAAAGGCAGCTGCTTCCACTTCTGTGCTTTGACACAGTCGTAGTTTAATGTCACAGTAAAGCGCTAAAATGTAAAGTTTGCTTTCCTTCCCGCAGATATCACCCTTTTTTTTTTACCAAGGTGGATGATCTTTTCTAAATGCATCATTCTTATTCTGGAAATGACACTTAACATTACTTTTTATTGATTCATGTCTCTGGAAAAGGTTATTCAAGTCTACTAAAATAAGCAAAACGCAGGAGGTGGACAAACTCTGTGAACCAGTCTTTCTGGCTCTGGTGCGCAGGCGCAGGAGCAGCAGCGCAGCATGTTCATGGGTCAATGACGTGACGTCCCTTTTTTGTGTCCGAGTGCAATATTTCCTTCCATCATGAATTGAGTATTTCATCACATGTATTTCTTTATTCTATGAAACCTGTGTTATTTGAACACATCTTTAAACTATTAAAATATAACATGTTTTTTTGTGTTTTGGTTCCTCAAACCCCCAAAATGTCAGGTGGTGCAACCGTCCTGACAAGTATCCACAGTAATTAAACTCTAAAAATTGAATGTCAGTTATTGTAAATGGAAATTAAAAATACAGTGGCATTATTTTATGCTTNGTAATAATGTGAAATGTTATTTTAACATCAAATTATTTATCTTATTCACAAATAAAAGAAATGAAACACACAAAATGAAAATGTAGGAGTCACTACAGACACTTGAGAGATACTTGCCAATAATTTCACACAGAAAAAATAACAGGAACATATAAATATATTTTCATATATTTGGTTGCGCCACCTGACATTTTTGGGTGCTCAAATTAAAAATACTAAAAAATAATGAACCTAAAAACTTTGAAATGTTGGTCAACTACTGAAATCTGTTAGAAAACATAATTTTTCACTCAGAAATATGTTTTTATCCATTTTCAAAGAACTTTTTAAAAATACGTTTTGAGACCCTCTTTTTGTCATTGACCCGTATATAAAACATAGATCAGCAAGATAGAAAAATAAAACAAATAAGAAATGGTGAAAAAAGTGACAAAAAAAAAATAGTCAGAAAGAAGCAAAAGATGGTCCAAAAGTGGCATAAAGAGTAAAAAGTGACCAAAATGGGCAAAAAGCAGTCACTAGTATCAAAAATAAATGTCATGAGTTGCTGTGCCACAACCAAGCTTTCCAATTGCCTTTTTTCTGACATGTGACTCCATTCGAGAGGGAAATAAAAATGCTTTCCAATGTTACCAGATTCATTGCCAAGAAGCAAAACAATAATCCTCAAAAAACACATTTTTCTTACATTTGTGCTGAGTGTATATGAACAGATTTGGAAACAGCAAGGTTCCTGTTTGACTAATTCACTCTTTTATTCACCCCCTAAGTGATTGACAGTTGCACAGTTGCAGTCGCGACCAACGACACTCAAAAGCGGGTGTGGCACATCTCCTCCAACGTCTGCGGCCCCCACGGTCGTTGCATCAGCCTCCCTGCCGGGAACTTCAGCTGCTCCTGCGAGCCGGGATTCACTGGCACCTACTGCCACGAGAGTGAGTGGTTATTAGCTTCGCAAACAACACACGGACTATATTTATCAGCAGTTACCCTCAGTGAGAAGCACATGATTCTTACTGTAATGCAGACTCCAGTTTCACCAATCATCACTCTCTTAGTTTAGTCTGAGCTGAAACTCAAAAAGGAAATCCTGAGGAAGGGACGAAGCCGGAGGAATCAAACAGAGAGCTTTTTGTCTGCGGCTGAACCCTTTCATGTCTAATTGGACTTTACTTCCTCACTTAAAGTTCAACTTGTATCAAGATAAATCCAACAAATCCATTACTTTCTGTGATTGTAAGCAGCAGAAGCATCTTGGAAGTTGAAGGATTGACTTCAGAGTGAAGAAGTAATTGGTTTATCGTTTCAGATATAAACGACTGTGCGTCATCGCCCTGTAAGAACGGAGGCACATGCATCGACGGCATCAACTCCTTCCAGTGTTTCTGTCCGGGCGGTTGGGAGGGAAGTCTGTGTGATGCCGGTGAGTGTGTGCAACCCCAGCAAAGTGGTACAAAGGGGGGAAAGTGTGAGTAACAGAGAAGGTGAATAAGTTTTAGGTAAGAGCGGCTTCATGCAGGCTGTGAGTCACGCTCAGTTTTTAGGAGACTTCGTGAGAGGAAGAGGATGATCATCAGTCTGAGAATCTGAGAGAGGACAAAACAAAGATGGGTTTGTGTTGGAGAAACAGAAGAATGCGGTAAATGAAACAGCTGACTGATCTGAGAGCCGTTTTGTAACCATGACTCCGGTGAATGCATTTGCATATGACACTTTTACTTACAACACAATGAAGAGGAAGGACTGCGTTATCTGTTTTATTTTCTGGAAACATTTATTTCCTCATTACATTTTAATAAACAAGTGTAAAGGTAGAGGCAGCAGCACCAGCCTCCAGGTGGTTACACAATGGAACATTTTAGACACTGTTAGTGAAGAGTCATGCTGAAAAGATGCTGATGCTTATGGCGAGTAAAGCAGATACTTAAAGGTGATGTCGACGGACTGCCGGTCACTCATTGGTCAGAGAATGTCGTCTCTGCAGCTTCTGACTCTGAACAAATCACTTACAAGAGGCAAAGGAATAAGTCAGCGACGGGTTTTTAATGACATAATTTGGACTGCCGTGTCTTGGTCTGACTTACTTCTGTTTTATGTCGGGATTTTACGAGGAAGTACTAAGGATTTCTTCATAAAAGTCCTTTTTAAAGCAAAAAGAAGTTAACAGCAAAGATAGTTGGCTTTAAAGAGTCTTTTAAATTAAATCAAAGTTGGTCGGTGCAGGAGCGATCTGTCTGCCACGAGAGTCTTTTAGCACCAATCAGTCCATTAATCCACAGGGAACCAAAAAGGAAAACCAGTTCAAAGAAGAATGATTGATCAACAACAAATCTCTGCTATACCAGGCCCAAAAATCAAAAATTAAAGTGATCTCACTGGATCCAGGGAAGAGTTGATGTCAGGAAGCAGCTCCTTCGTTTTCCTCCGCGTGCAGCAGCACCAGGCTGTTGTTTACCTCCGTTGTCATGACGACCGACATTGAGCCGCTGTATTACTTTAATGAAATCTTTTTAAAGCTTTTTTTTTTCCTTTAAAGACCACGGTGGCACAAATGTTAGTACAAAATGATGTTTGTGTGGCGTTATAGATGAACATGCACGCACTTCTGCGCAGCACTTTAGCGCAGCTGTGTTATAAGATCCACGCCCACCGTGAGTCTGTAGTCGGGCTAGAGGAAAAGGTAACCATCCCTCATTGAGTGAGGGCCAGCCCCCAAACTTTGTTTTCCTCAATGTCGGATAACAGCGAAGAGGAAAGTGCATCATGTCATGAAAACATATAAACATATAAATACCATGTACACCAAACGAAGCAGAATCTGGATTGAACATTTTTATTCATTTGTTTGTTTTCGTACAAAAAAGTTTGATTCGAATATCAAAAACAGACTACAGGGAGGGCATTTCCTTTCAGCAAATGCAGGATGTTGAAATGCTGAGCCACAATGAGGCCACAAATAATGCTAAATTATGGGATGTTAAGGAGCCGAAAGAGCCGACTCGTCTTTGGGAGCAAAGCCGAAAGAACCGGTTCTCTGAGAAGACCTGAACTTCCCATCTCTAATCGCAGACACAGCTGAAAAACAACTGTTGTCACTTTGGATATAAAAGTATCTCAGACTGCTCCTCCTTTGAGATCGTATCTATCATTTTTGCTTGTTTACATCTGGGTAGTAGGATGATAATGCATTATAGCTGTTTACTCAAGCTACAGCGCCAGCTAGTGGCTGCTACAAACAAAGATGCACAAATTTAATACTTGATTTTTTTAACCAAACTTGGACATCTTGGTCTTAAATAGGGATGCATGATATTATTGGCACATTATGGATGATATTGGATTAAAAATGAACTGTTGGAAACTGGCAAGCATATTATCTGCCAGTATGATAAAATGCACTTCTGCCTACTTGTTTAGATGCTCAACCTTGCAAAGAAAATGTGCACAGTGCAACATGTTCCCTGTGAACAGAGGTTATGTTTCCTCATTCTGTCGAGAGAGCATTAAATCATTAAGTTGTTTTTTTTTTTGCACAGAGAATGAATAATATATAACAAATGTGATAAGAGTATTCACCATCCACCAACTTAGTGCATCCCTTGTCTTTAAAACTTTAGAAAGAAAAAAATTACTAAAACACTTTTGCTTTTTTGTTTAAAAAAACTCTAAAAAAATAACCTGGATATTGATATAAGGTTTTAAATTCTGCTTCTTTGCAACAAAAACAGTTTTTTTTAGCTGGTTTCCATTTGATACTTGTTATTTTCTCATATTTCACCTTACATGTGTAGTTTTTCTCTAATTCGACCCCAAAAAAATCTGAGTTACTGGAAATAATATTCATTTGCTTTATTCACGGATTTTCAAAGCCACTTCAGGTCGTTCTCGGTCATCACCAGTTTTACTTTCTGTTTCTGATTATTTTCACATTTCACCTCCAAGCCTGTGATCAGAGACGGAATTGAAATATCAGTAGCTGAAGTTACTTCCCTGACTAATAGTTTGACTCTTTTCCAGACGTGAACGAGTGCAACAGAAACCCCTGTCAGAACGGAGGCCAATGTGTCGATCTCTTTAACGACTTCTACTGCAACTGCGTCGACAACTGGAAAGGAAAAACCTGCCACTCACGTAAGAAAATACCTCCCCGTGTGGTAGTTTGGGAGGTTTTTATGACTCCAAGCTGTGCGAGGACAAATTGTGATTTTGTGCTGGTGAAGCAGTTCAAAGTTGTTTTGATGAAGCAAATATTGAAGAGGACAAAAAGTGGAGTGGAGCGCGCAGAAGTCATGAATGGCGTCTTTGTCTTGAGTTTCCATGTTCTCCAACATGTCAGGTCTTATATTCTGTAACTACCCCAGCCTCTTAATCTTACTGAAGCATGATGCCCTCTGTGCCGGCTGCTGTGCTGGCTTGTTTTACTCCCTGACAGCTCCTCTGAACTCAGCTTTACAGCTTCAGTAATCGCTGCTCCGCTCTGGCACCGACTCAAGTGTTTGAAATCTTTTTTCCCATGCTTCCTCGGTGCAGGTGAGAGCCAGTGCGACTCCACTACCTGCAGTAATGGAGGGACGTGTTACGACCACGGAGACTCTTTCCTGTGCAGCTGCCCCTCAGGCTGGGGTGGCAGCACCTGCAACACAGGTCAGGACCCCCCCCTCCCCCCCCTCTAATTACACTCTTATGGCTCTGATAATAACAGCGTAATAAAACAATGTGAGGTTATGTCTTTACGACCTGTCAGACCTGAGACCAACTCCTCTCCCGAGACGATAAGTTAGTGACGTCATCGAGACAAAGGCCCAATCCCAATTCCTTTCTTAACCCTCAATCTTGGTCGCCCTCAAAACCAAGTGTTCAGGTCTATCTTGTGACTTAGAAATGGGACACCCCTTAAATGCAAATGAAATTGTTGTGGACTGTCTGTCAGTTATTCCTTTGGTTAGCGTTATCAAAAAAATATCTGTATAAATAACACAACCACGGACATATTCAGCTGTCACAGCATACCATAGTTTATTGAAAGGTAAACACCAGCTATAACTATTGTTACATAACTCTGCAGCTACAGGAGATGACATTAGCCCGGTCATCTTATACCATTATCGGCACAAGCATGTTATATAGGCTGTTATCTTGATAAACAATTACATTACCACTGAGAAAAAAGACCATTTTGTAATGTTAACTAACTTAAACGATAGCAACATGGCTTGTCTGCACCGGCCGCTATTGACAAAAGATGGTAAAATAAAAATAAATGTTATGCAACAATGAGGTAAATAATCCATAAAATGGGTCTAAACTAAGATAATACAATGGTTTTCGTAATATTTATATCTACATTAAAAAAGAAAATACATTTGTAGCTCGCCTTCTTTGACGCCATGTTTATCTGCTGAAATGTGCAATGCATTCTGGATGTCCCTTAGTCCCAAGGGTGGTGTCGGAAAATCTCAGTTTTGAGGGAGATACAGCCTCAAACTTAACCCTCAACCTTAACATTCAGAGAATCGGGACAGCACTTACACTTCATGGGAGTGCGCATTTTGAGATTGAGGGTTAAGACAGGAATTGGAATTCACCCCAAGACTTTTGGGAATCAAGACCAAACATGCACCGATCGATCGGCCTCAATTTATTTACTTAATTATGGGTTATCGGTGATTGGCCAGAAAATTGTGATCAGTGCACCCCTAGTCAAGACTAAGACCATAAAAATCCATTTTAAAAGACTATGACAGGGTTGAACTATTAAAGAAGAAGAAGAAGAATTCTCTCTTTAATCTACTTTTTTAATACATCTGACAATTTTTTTAAAATTGTTTTTAACCTGCACTGTTTTTATTTTTACCATGTGAAATATTGTTTTATCTGTTTGTTCTTTTTAACTTTTGAATGTAAAGCGACTTTGAGTTTCTGAAAAGCGCTTTATAAATAAAATTTATTATTATTATTAAACAAAAAGATGTGTGCAAAATTCTCAAATCTGGTTACTCGAAAAGTGAATTTGTTGCTTCACTTTTCACCTTTCATTGTTCATATTAGATATCTGTACTGTTCTTTTTAATAAGTAAATAGTGATTTTTTTCTAAATCTTTAATTTCTAAGTTCTTATCTTAAGTCTATCTTTATAATTTTATTTTATTGTTGCATTTTTGCACTTTGATTGTCGCACTTTTCTATTTCTTTCCATTCTATTCTATTTTAACTAAATACTTGCAAAAAAAGGCTTTGTTTTTAATCCAAAAGCCACTGATAGGTCCAGAATCATTTTAAATATCTTTAAAATTATAATTTTATTCATCAGGTGAATGAGGACTAAAGTAAAACTTCACAGGTTTTTTTCTGATTAGAAGTTAAATTAACTAATGTTCCAGTTTCTGCATGAAAAACTTTTCCAAGGAGGAAGAAAAATCAGTGGGAAAATGCTAAAAGTTTTGGTAACACTTTAGATTAGAAAAGACATATTCACCTTTAACTAGGTGCTTATTAACATTCATATAAGTAGCTAATTAGTATTCATTAAGCAGCCATTAACCCCTTATACTTCTTCTATTGCACCATGAATTCAGACTTTTCCATATATTAACTCCTAATTATTACTTATCGATTACAAATTAATTAATATGTGTTCCCTAATCTAAAGTGTTACCGAATTTTAAGTCAAATCATAACATGAATTAATCAGGAAGAGTCCGACTAAACGTTCATTTTTAATTATTATCACATTAATGAAGATGAAGAGCAGCAGATCAGTGCTGGTGTGGACCAGTTTTGACAGAAAAACCTGAGTTTCTGAGACCAAGACCTTCAGAATCTGGTCCCAGGACTAAGACGGGTCTGGACTGTAACGTCACCAGGATGATTTTTCATAAAATAGGATTTTTTTCTCTCTTTCAGCCAAGAACAGCACCTGTGACCTGGGCCCGTGTGAGAACAGTGGGACGTGCGTCGGAGGAGGCGACGGCTTCACCTGCATCTGTAAAGACGGTTGGGAGGGACCCACCTGTGCTCAGAGTACGTCACCGCTGCAGCTTTTTTCTCTGTTTACTACAGTTTCAGATCTTCGACGTGAAGAACGAGTCCAGACTGAAACGCTTGTACTCTGACAGAAACTGTTACCATTCATTAAGAAGCTTTAAATCACAGCAAACACAGCATTTCTGCTGACTTTAACTCAGGACTGTTTGTGTTAAGATTTACCTGTTGCCATGGAAATGAGGAGTCTGCAGGAAAAGTTGTTTCATTTTCTCTCCTGGATGGTTGTGGTCTCTGCTTCAGACACTTTTTTAACCAATCAGGACTTGTTCAGGTCGTCAAAAAAGGTCAAAATGCAGCGTTTTATGATGTTGGGATTTGATTCCAAAACTGCTAATTGTTGAACTTGCAATGAACCACAGTAAGGTGACAATATTCTAAAAGATATTTCCACTAGTTAAAGATAAAACATGAAAAACTGGCTTTGTTGAGATTTTTTCCCCCCCATACATAAAGTCAAAAGTTTGAGATAAAAAGTCCAAATTTCTGTTTTTAATCTCAAAATTTTGCCTTTTATGTTACAATTCAATCAACTTTTATCTCAAATTCTAGACTTTGAATCTCATCATTTCTACTTTTTAACCTCAAAATTTTGACTCTTTTTCCACATAACTTTGACTTAATTATCTCAAGTTTTTGACTTTATTTCTCATAATTTTGACTCACTATGGGCCAAGAAAATTTTCAACAACACCAAGTTTTTTATTTTTATTATTGAATCATTATTATTTAAAACACCCCTGTTCTGTTTAAAGAGAAAGTTTCCCATAATATAAACATCCATTTCCATTAGTCAAAAATAAAAAAATGAAAAACTGGCTTTGTAGAGATTTTCTCTCTCAGATACAAAGTCAGCAGTTTATGATAAAAAGTCAGAATTTCAGCGTTTTATCTCAAAATTTTGCCTTTTTTTAGCTTACAATTATGACTCTTTTTTTTCCAATATTTTGACTCTGTCTCAAAATTTCCAATTTTATCCCAAAATCCAGACTTTGTATCTCATGGTTTCTACTTTTTATCTCAAAATCACAACTTTTTTCCCATAGTTTTGACTTTTTATCCCCAAACATTGATTTACTATGGGCCAAAAAAAAAATCTCAACAAAGCCAAGTTTTCATTTTTATTACTGAAATGGTGGAAACTGGCTCATCACATGCTTTAATAAAAAGAAAACATCAGTACTTCCCTTGTGCAAAAATGGAAATGCCTAAAACTTGTAGTTAAAGTTTTATTTAGATTTTGAGGCATTTAATTTTTTGTCGAACTAGCCATGAAAAACGTGATGGAGAAAATATTTTGAATACGAGTGCTTCAGGATTATCAATGACTATGAGGATAAATGCCATTTTATTTATAATTTTTTCTCTTTTCTGTCTTACAGATGTTGATGACTGCAACCCACATCCCTGGTAAGACTTTTATCTATTTACTTAAAGATTTAAGGAGCAGTGTGATGTTTTTTAGCATTTTCTGTCGCTATTTTTTTCACTGCATAAAAAAGACAAAGTTTTTGTTTTGGAAGTGATTTCTTACTCTGCTATCTAACAGAGTAAACTCGACCTGACTTGATCTCAGGAATCCGTTTTAACCCCCCACTGAGGCGTCAGCTTCGATCCTCACCTTCGCTCGTCCTGAACGTTCGCTGAGTTTGTGCATTTGCATATTTTTCTGAGTCACTCTGGATAAACTCCAGGAACCTGAGATGCATTGTTTCGATACGAGCAGCTACAGGGTTTCCCAGCAACTCCCACGCTCCGCTCTCATCCTGCAAATCTGATTTTATGCTGCGGATTTTCCCATAAAAGCGTGTGGGTGTGTGAGTGTGTGAGTGCAGGTGTGTGTGTGTGTGTGAACCTCAGGTTGTTCTCGTGTGGGATGGTGTGTGTGTGTTTGCTTCAGTGTGAGCAGTCTGACATTGTGACTGTGTGTGTTTTTGAGTGTTTGAATCCGAGGGAGGTTGGATGCATTTTCTCTTCTTGGTGTCAGAGTTTTCTCTTTTTTATTTTTAGAGTTGTGCATCAAACAGTTTTGAGTTTTTGGACAGAAAAAGACATTTTAAAGCATCGTTTTGGAGGAAGTAGCAGAAAATGTCTTGTTGTATTGAAGCAGGAACTACACTGCAAAAAAACCAGCCTTCAAAAAGAAGCAAAAAATATTCAAAAATTCTCGTCTTTTCCTTAAACTAAGCAAAATTATCAGCGAGTAAAAATCTCTAACCTCAATGAACCCAGAAATACTTTAAAATTGTATTCTTGCCTACAACAAATGCATTTTTCTTGATGCAAATACAAACTAAATAGAAGGGGGCCCTGCATTTCCTTTCAGCAAATTCGGGATGCTGAAATGCTGAGCATCATATTTCAACATTAAGTACTTTATGAGCTGTCTTTTCTCAATATGTTGAAAAGTATTCTGATACCAAGTAAATGCTAGTGCTGTTATCTTGACATAATGATAAACTGGTAAAATGCAACTTTAAAAATAAGTTTATAAGAATTCAAACAAGAAATTTCTGCTTTTAACGAGCAAAAAAAACAGCCACTGGAAGAAGTAAAAACTCATTTTATCCGTTTTTTCTTGAGTTGAGAAGTTTTGTGTCTCATAATAAACTCATAATAAGCTGAATATTTAAATAAAGATTTGTTTTCTTTATTCAAGCTGAGTCTGGGAGGTTTCTGGGAACAAGATTATTTATCTTTAACAAATAACTCAGCAGCTACAAAACCTCACGATAAGTAGAAGAGAAGTTTGTTTCAACTGAGAAATGACTTAACTCAAGATGTTTTTAAGACTTTTTCAATGAACTAGATTTGCAAGATGATTTATCTAGAAACAACTTCACATATCTGACTGAAATGTTTCCCTTTAACCCTTTCAGGACCAACCCATCAAAAAAATAGTCAAAAAATTCCAGTTTCTTTTAATTACAGAGATGTTTATTAACCCTCTTTAATAAAATAAAATCCACAAAAAATATTGCTGTATTATTTATGATATATTTCCTGCATCACATTTGAAAAACTGGGTAGTTTTGTGAACTATTTTATTTAAGTTTTTTTGGTAAATAAGCATTTTTCCCATGCAGAAAACACTCATTCAAAAAGAAAAAGCAACTATTTGGATGTTATTCTTGCTGCAACTGTAGTGATATAACAATCATCAAGGTGGTAGAATATGTTTTTAAAAATAATTTTAACAGGTTTTTAAAGAAACTATTCATCATTTTGATCAGATAAAGGTCTTTGAACTTATCAAATTTGACATGTTTGGCTTTATAAGGTTAAAATAAAACTTTGGCTTTAAGGTTTATTGGAGAAGAGAGACCTTGAAAATAGTTGGGAAACTCATTTTATCCATATTTTCTTTTGTTTATTTGTCTTCAACCAATAACTCAGCAGCTTCAAAACTTTATGACAAGAATAAAAGGTTTTAAGTTTCAACAAGAACAAGATATTCAAGGTGTGATTCAAGGTGTGAGGAGATATTTTGACTGGAAATTAGAAGAATGTACTCGGTGAGATGTTGAGCTTTTGCAGTGAGCCAGAACCCCTCCCCCTCCCTCCCTCCGCAATGACTGACAGGTGGATTAGCAGTGGTTTGGGTTTAAAGGGGGGGTTTAAGGAGGGTGTGAAGAGCCGCCCCTCTCACTATTCACCGGCCTGGACCTGGGGGTGTTTGTGAGAAGTGGAGGTGTTTGAGGGGAGTGGGGGGCGGGGCTGACGGCTCAGTATGTGGTCGGGGGATTTACATATGAAGTCTGGACATTGATCCGGGATCAGCTCCAACCTCCTGACACTCAGAGAACTCTGAACCTACGGGAAAAAAAAAAAAAAAAAAAGACTCAGTTTGTTTGTTTGTGGCTCTGAGGGAAGAACATGAGAGAGTAACGGCGAGTTTGTGACCTCAGGAGGTTAATTTGACCTCAGATACTCCAGGACCAGAGGATGAAGTCTGCAGAAAGATCCTGTTTGTTGTTGGTGTTGAGTTAACTCCTGTTTTGGTTTGGTGTTTAAGTCACAGGATGCTGTTTCAGGCCTGAGCTGAAAAAGTCAAACTTATGGAAAAATTCTAAATTTCAAAACAGCACCTGACAAGTATTTTGGCACCTGAGCAGGCACTTCGGCATGTTTTAACCAGCCACAGGGGCAAGCATGAGGGCACCCGAGCATTTGTTCTGACTCCCAAGAGGACACATGGGTGCAAGTTAAGCTTCAAAAAGGGGAATTCAGGGGATGCATTTTACCCCAAAGAGAACACTTTAGAGCATTTTTTGGTTCCCAAGAGGATGTTAAGGCTTGTGTCTTGGAGCCTTAGGGCACTTGATCATACATTTTTGCCCACAAGAGAGCACTTTATCTTTTTTTTGGCTTACAAGAGGCCACTCTAGCTCATGATTTGGCTCCCAGGCGGTTACTCAAGTGCATATTTTGTCCTAAAGGCCACCCTTGCACATGCACTTTGCGTATTTTGGCTCCCAATGATGCACCTCCATGCATGTTTTTGTTCCCAGGAGAGCAGTTTATCATGTTTAAACAAGTCGAAGGGGGATATGACTGTGGTTTCAACAACCAGGAGTGCATTTCAACATTTATTTTGGTTCCCAAGAGGGCCCCCTTTGGCATGTTTGTCTAAAAATTGGGCCATGAGGGGGCCGACTGCCCTTTCTGTGCCCCCTCTGTTGACACCACTGCATTCTAGGGCTGAACGATTTATCGTTTTTTGATCAAAATCGCAATTTCAAACATTGTGATCATGTGATCGATAAAGCTGCGATTTTTTCCTGCTCCTGACTGACCCAGGATCTGTTATATCAGCTGTTTCACACACACCTGTCTTTGAGTGTAAAACTGTTGGTAAAAATTATTTTTTCTTTGGGCTTGATGTTGATTTTATTTTATTTAACTTAATACAATTAATGATATTTTGCACTACATCATTTTTAAAAGTTAATAGTCAAAGAAAGACTCTTTTTGTTCTTCAGTTTTTTATAACAATTTAAAAAGTCCAGTTTAGAAAAAGCAGGAATGGCTGTTCGGTTTTGAGAAGAGTCAAAGTTCGACAAAGAAATAGTCATAGTCAGACAAATTTTACTAAAAATAAGACATAATGACTTGCTTAGATTTCAGTTTTTGCAGTGCAGGTCATAAAATGTCTTATTTCAAGTTATTTAAGAACAAAAATGAGGTCTAAGTTGCTTGTAACAAGTCGAAAACATCTGCCAATGGGATAAGAAAACTTTGCTTGTAAATTTTCTTGAAATTAGCAAGACATCTTACTACAAGAAACTTTTTCTTATCCTATTAGGAGGTAGGACACACACAAAAACACACAATCACACACTGCAAAAACTGAAATCTAAGCAAGTCAGTCTCATAAGAGTCAAAGAAAGACTCTTTTTGTTCTTCAGTTTTTTATAACAATTTAAAAAGTCCGGTTTAGAAAAAGCAGGAATGGCTGTTCGGTTTTGAGAAGAGTCAAAATGCGACAACTTATCGAAAAATCTTCTTTTCATTTTTTTGCCTCTGTATTTATTTCTCATAATTTCGACTTAAATCTTAGAATTTTGACTTTCTTTATCAAAATTTCAGCTTTTTATTTAAAAAACTACCTTAATTTCAAAATTAATCTTTTTATTTTAGACTTTTGTCATCTTAAAATTTTGACCTTAGATGAGAAAGTTTGGACTTTTTTCACATAATCTTAAACTGATTTCTTAAACTTAATAAGTTTCATCTCAAAATCTTGACTTTTTGTCTCAGAACTTTGTCTTTATTTCTTAAAGTTTCACCTTTTATATCAAAATATTGACCTTTTATTTAAAAACTTGAAACAATTCTTACCTTCAGTTTTCATTTTCATCCTCACATTAGAGTAAAAGCTTTTGATGTTTCAATGGTTTGATGTAATTTTCTGTCAAGTTTGTAAATGTTGCTGTAAATTGAGAAACTTCACTAAAGTTTGATTTAAAGAAAATTGTGAATCCAATTGAAATCGTTGTATCTGCCACAAAAATCGCAATTAGATCTTTTTCTAAAACCATTCAGCCCTTGTGTGAATGAATGAATCAAAGTTTGAACTCTTTGTGCTGAGAAAAAGATGGTTCCTCAGTGACATCAAATGGAAACGCTTTTTGAACTTAGTCTTCTTTAAATTATTTTGTATTTTATCTTTTTTCACTTAACACAATTAAGGATATTTTGGAAGCTTTTTTCTCAAAATTTTGCCTTTTATTTAATAATGTTGTCTTTGTTTCTCATAATTTTCACTTTGTATATCAAAATTTCTACTTTTTATTTCAAATATCACCTTTATTTCAAAATGTTGACATTATATCTGGAAATTTTGACTTTTTATCTCAGAGTTTGTCTTTATCTCAAAATTTTGAACTTAAGTGTGAAAGTTTAGACTTTTTTTCCAACATAATTTGAATTGATTTTTTAAAATTTCAGAATCAGAATCAGAATTTACTTTATTGTCCCGTCAAGGGAGATTGATGCTGCAACCGGAACACACAAAGGACAAGACACAATGACAATAGTAAAAAGTCTAAAATACAGAAATGATAGACAACACAATGACTTAAAGAGGTAAGATAAGAAACACCGTACACATATAAAGGCGATGACATGTTTAGACCCGAGCTCAAACCAAAAAAATGGAAAGAACATGCAAGTTAATGCAAAAAAGTGCGAAGTGTGAAAGTGCATGTAGGGCAACAATGATGATAGTGCAAGAGAAACTTAAGCAACCAATAAACTAATTGCCATTAAGTAAATGAATTGCACTGGGGATAAAAGAGCCCTGAAATCTTTTAGTCCTCCTCTTAGGAACCTAAAACGACGACCAGAGGGTAAAAGCTCAAACTCGATTTTAAGCGGATGATGATTTTGACTCTTATCTCAAACTTTTGCCTTTTTTTTTTCTCAGAATTTTGTCTTTACTTCTCAAAATTTCCACTTTTTATCTTAAAATATAGTCCTTTTATCTAAAAGAAAGAAACAATTATTACCTTCAGTTTTCATCCTCACATTAGAGGAAAAGCTTTTGACGGTCTGACGTAATTTTCTGTCAAGTGTGTAAATGTTTCTGTACATTGTGAAAACTTCTGAAGAAAATAATTGAATTGAATTAAATTGAACTCGCAATATCTGCCAGAAAAATCGCAATGAGATTTTTTGCTAAAATCTTTCAGACCTAATCTGGTTTACGTGGTGACATCCAGAGTTCATGTTCTGACTGAAGCTCGGTGTCAGAAAGTCACATTTCATGAGCTTGATTCAGTTCACCTGTCGCTCCCTCACATGTTTGTTGATTGAAAGTTTCCTTGGAGCCCACCTGCGTGGAGCAAAAGGAGCGTTTCTCCCTCAGGACAGAAATGTGAAGATGAATTAAAGGCGTTTTTGTTTCCACATGTGAATTCATGTCTTCGTTTCTCTCTCTCTCTCTTTTTTCTGCAGCTACAACGGCGGCCTCTGTGTCGACGGGGTGAACTGGTTTCGCTGCGAATGCGCCCCAGGATTCGCCGGCCCGGACTGCCGCATCAGTGAGTCCCTGGGAACCGGAGGGGGGAGGAGTGTGGAGGGGGTCAGGGGGGGCGGGGTGAAAGGTCGCGGCGAGGGAAGCGTGAGCTCATTGTTTCAGGGCGACAGATTAGGAAGCCCTTTAGGAAGACGGTCTTAACCTCTCCACCTCGCCGCTGAGCCGGGGTCAGACCTGAGGTGCGTCAGACGGGTCAGCGCGCTCTCCCGCGGCCCTCTGGGAGAAATCTCCTCAGAAAAGTCTTTTCAGGAGCAGAGTGTTATCCAATTGAAGCGTTTCAGAGCGAAGCTTTTGTGCAGGGACGGATTCTCTGAGATCCAAACTCTCAAAGCTTCGTTTCTTTCTCAGCCTAAGAAAGAGAAACTTCAAGCAGATACAAAAGATGCTCCCAAGATCTGCATGAAACCAGATTATTGAATATTTTAACCTCATTTTAAAACCTGTCGCTCTTTCACAGACATAGATGAGTGTCAGTCGTCTCCCTGCGCCGAAGGTTCGACCTGCATGGATGAAATCAACGGCTACCGCTGCGTTTGTCCTCCAGGGTACGCCGGAGCTCGCTGTCAGAAGTGTGAGTACAAAAACTCCCTGTTTGTGTCACTGCTCCTTTATTTAGAGATTAAAGTCTCTAGTTTCAGAAACTGTCATGTTTTAATCTGCGGCTAAAGTCCACGTCAGGATAAATGCAGCTGAAACACTTCTTTTCCTCTTCCAATTTTCGAACATCATTAACTTCAAGATGCTTCACGTCCGACATAAAACATCCCCCACATCACTTCTACACTTTTTCATCTACATCTGGGTGAAATTTGAAGTTTTTAGGTAAAACTTTGTAGGAGTTAGAGAGTTTTTAGTCTCAGGCAGAGTTGTACTCACTGTCCACGCAAACAAAACCAGCTCCATCAGTGCTCAGTGTCCTTTTTTTAGTCAACTTTGCTCTCTTTGTGGAAAAAGTTCGACAAAAGTCATGAAATTGTAGTTCACAGTCACAGATTGTTCCTCATCAAGGAGACTTACAGTTAAGAATTCCAGTTTTTATCTAAGATCCTTATTTGTTTTCTTTCTAGCATTACAAATGAAATCTTAAAAATCTTCTGCAAACTAAAAATCTGACTCTTTTTTGCAAGAATACAGACTTAATTTGGGAATTTCTTCCTTTTTTTGAGGATTCTAACTTCATTCCCCAGCTTTGTTTTCCTAGAAATCATGACATTTATCAAATACTTCAGTTCTTATTTTTCTTGAACCCTGACTTAAATATAAATTTTAATCCTTAATTTTGAATTCATCAGCGCTCAGTGTCCTCTTTTTAGTCAACTTTGCTCTCTTTGTGGAAAAGTTCAACAAAAATCATTAAATTGTCGTTCACAGTGACAGATTGTTCCTCTTCTGTTGCAAACATGAATGTGAATGAAGACTCATCAATGATGTAAATGGCTGCAGCTGCTTCCTGTGAAGTGTAAGGTGATTGGTTACTGTAGGAGTGAGTGACAGGCCTGTTAGCCAATAAACGACCCTCTAATAGAGATATTACACAAGACCAGTCAAGCAGGGAGCACTTGTTGTCTATCACAAGCTGTCCTGGCATGAAAACTCAACAGAAAAGGATGGGGTGACTTTAGTCTTGCAGCTAGAACCCTGTTGAAAACAAAGACTTGCAGCTTTGTCAGATTGACATTGAGGAGGAAATGCTCTAAGACTGTGAAGCTGCTGTTATTGATGAGAACGGACACGACAGACAGACAAACAACGGACTTTACAGGAGAAATTTCACCACTTGGAATAATTTGATGAAACAACACTTTTGATATGTTTGAACTCTGGATTCCTCTGGTGGAAAGGAGAGTGAATATTCAGGGTACGGGCGTCAGGATGTGACGTCATGACCCCAAACAGGTAGGACGTCCACGTTGTTGCGAGTGAATCTTTCACTAATTAGAAGAAAACTTTAAAACAAACTTAGAGACTGAAATGAGAAGAATCTAAAGCAGAAAAGTCAAACAGATGGCGGCTCAGTTAAGGATATTTTCAGCACCTTAAATGAGTCAACGGCAGAAGTGATGATTTGATGACAGAAACATGTTCCTCCAGTAAAAGCCCTAAATGAAGACGTCCAGCTGTGTTGTGGGAAAGTTTGTGGTTAGAAAATGGAAACGCTGACACTCCAGTTTCTCTTTCATCCTCTGCAGTTATCGGCCTGGGGAAGTCGTGCCGCCACGACGGGCTGCAGTTTCCTCACGGCAGCCGGTGGGAAGAAGACTGCAACGCCTGTCAGTGCGTGAACGGATTCGTGCGCTGTTCAAAGGTGAGTCTGGCGTGAAAGAGCGTGAGGAGTTTCCACGCTGCTCCTGCTTTAAAAGGTGAAATAAAACCGTTTTCTTCCAGGTGCGTTGTGGTCGTCGTCCCTGCCTCCTCCCTAAAGCTCTGCCCCCTCCCGCCGACGCCAACCCCCCTCCCTGCCCCGGCGGTCACGAGTGCGTGGAGCATCAGTTCCTCACCTGTTTCTCGCCGCCGTGTCACCAGTGGGGTGTGTGTTCGACGCCGGACCCCCCCACGCCGCTGCACACGCAGTGCGAGCCCAACAGTGGATATTTGGACAACAGCTGCGCCAGAATCACGCTCATCTTCAAAAAGGATAAAGTCCCACAGGTGAGTCACAAACAACTTTTTCCTCACATGAAAAGAATCAACAGCAAGTTTAATTCTTCTTTCTTTGAGTAATAAAACACAGAAACGCTTTAAAAGAGGAAAAAATGACCCGGCTGTAAAAGAAGTGATGGGTGGCGAATTAAAGTCATGACTATTTATAAACTTTTACTCTCTCTGTGTGGGTTTCATATCACGTATCAAAGCAGACTTTTAACTCCGAGGGTGTTGGTTATATGTAGATTCCAGACACGTTTTTATCAGCGCTGATGAACAGTTGGGGGAAAAAGTCTGAAATATGAATGAAAAGATGCAAAATTGTTAAACATCTGCGCCCAATGACAAGGTTGGCCAAGACTTTATTGAAACAGTTCACATGCCCTAAATTCATATGATCATAACCTAAAAACAAAAAAAAAACTGTCACAAAAAACGACGTCACAAAATGTTTTGGGTCAATGACGTGACGTCCCCTTTTTTTGCGTCTGAGTGCAATATTTCCTTCCATCATGAATTGAGTATTTCATCACATGTATTTCTTTATTCTATGAAACCTGTGTTATTTGAACACATCTTTAAACTATTAAAATATAACATGTTTTTTTGTGTTTTGGTTCCTCAAACCCCCAAAATGTCAGGTGGTGCAACCGTCCTGACAAGTATCCACAGTAATTAAACTCTAAAAATTGAATGTCAGTTATTGTAAATGGAAATTAAAAACACAGTGGCATTATTTTTTGCTTGAACCTTTTTAAATAAAACATTCTTTGTAAATAAAAAGAATTTTAAAGCTGTTGAGAAATGTAAAAAACTTTTGTCCCGTAATTTTCACCTTGTCAAATGTCAGGGTGCTACAACCGTAACATTAGACTTTTATTTTAAAGTGAAGAGAATAAAACAGGAAACAGGAAACTGCATCAGCCAGAGGAGCCCAAATGACATTTGTGACCAAGTGGAAAAGTTTGTAGATTTCTCTGAAATACTGATAAAAAAGGTTTTTTCACTTCATTGGTGACTGGAACAATTTCCATGTCAGGTGGTACAACCAATGTAATAATGTGAAATGTTATTTTAACATCAAATTATTGATCTTATTCACAAATAAAAGAAATGAAACACACAAAATGAAAATGTATGAGTCACTACAGACACTTGAGAGATACTTGCCAATAATTTCACACAGAAAAAATAACAGGAACATATAAATATATTTTCATATATTTGGTTGCCCCACCTGACATTTTTGGGTGCTCAAATTAAAAATACTAGAAAATAATGAACCTTAAAACTTTGAAATGTTGGTCAACTTCTGAAATCTGTTAGAAAACATAATTCTTCACTCAGAAATATGTTTTTATCCATTTGACACAGCCTGACACAGACACACAGGAGCAAGAACAACACATACATTTAATTGGTGACACGCTATAATCTGCCCAAATGATTATCATCAGAGTCTGACTTAAGAGGAATTAGAAGCTGATTGTTCCTCTGCAGCAGTGCTGACACTCGTGTGTGTGTGTGTGTGTGTGTGTGTGTGTGTGACAGGGCACCACTGTAGAGAACATCTGCTCCGAGCTGAGGTATCTTCCCGTGACTCAGACTTTAGCGGAGGAGCGAGGTCTGCTCATCCTCTGCGACCTGTCCTACACCAACGGAGACGCCGTGGAGGTGGCGATGGTGAGTGTGACATCACAGAACATCAGCCTATCAGGTGTCGAAGAAGCAGCCGAACACACCTGTAGATCCAGGAGCTGCTCCCTCCCTCCTCCTTCCTCCTCTTTTTCTTTATTAAATCAATTTGTGGAATCGTTTCCAGCCCTTTTCAAATCTCCTCTCGCTCTATTTTCTGTTTCCTCCCCGTGTGTGTTTATAAAAAGAAACAGGAGGGAGCGGCGTTTGAAGCAACATCTGGAGGAGATTTAGTTTTTCTGTGGGGACACCTTGCTGATCTCCCTCCTCGAACATCTTCCTCCTTTTTTTTCTCATGCCCTGGAAACTTTGCCTCTCCTGTTTTCTTTTCTCTCTTTCTATTTGTTGCTCTCTTTTGTTACCCTCTCTCTCTCTCTCTCTCCCTCGGCCACCCAGACTCGGGGGAAATCAGTCACTTTAGGCTCTAAGCTCTTAATGGAGGGAGGATTACTTCATGCTCCTCTGATGTTTGCAGGCTCGTATTGAGCGACAGATACAGGAAAAGGAGTGGCCAACCTGACATCCACCCAATCCCCACAATAAGACTTTCATAAAAACACCCACTCCCACTCGCTGTGGACTGTTTGTTTCAAATGTCAGCGCTCGTTTATGGATGTGGGTCTTTATAATGTCAGCGAGCCGTCCGGTCCACTTGGGTTTTTATGTCTCTTAAAGGCTCAGGGCGTGTTTATGAAGCGCCTGAAGCTGATCAGCAGGAAACAAGTGCTTCAGTATGTTACAGAAACAATCAGCTTTGACTCTGTGGAGCCACTTTTCTGCTTTTATTAGCTGCTTTATGTGTCTGTTAATACTTGGAAATGACACTTGAATAAGAAAGATCGTTTAGAGAAACCATGTTTAGAGAATGGTACATATGCATTTAAAAAAACCTTTAAATTTTCCTGTTGGTGCCTTGAATCCACAGCACAATTAGGGATCCACTTAACATGCTGCCTTTATTTTTGTAGATTCCCCACAGTCGGCTTCTTTTGCTCTTTTTTTGGAGATGTTTCAAACCAGTGGTGTGCACTGAGGGGGGCAAAAGGGGGCCGTCACCGTCCCTCTCATGGTACAATTGTTGAAAACGCTCGTTGGCTTGTGGAAACATGACATCCTGACCTCTTGGGAGCTAAAATGGGTTCCAGGGTGCCCTAGTACAAATTAACATACACTAAAGTGCACTTTCAAGAACCAAACTCTTGCCAAAGTGCCTTTGTTTGAGGCTAAAACACACACAAAGTGCTATCTTGGGACCAAAATGCGACATTAACGACATTAATATGCCCCTTTTTCTGAGTAAAACATTATGAACTGCCCTGTTGGGAGCCAAAATATGCACCAAAGTGCCCTCCCAAAAGAAAAAGACACATACATAGAGCGATTTCAAGTGCCAAAATGGGTTCTACAAGCCAATATACCAAAACACATGCTACGTGCTGTCTTGCCAGCCACAATACTCGTAAGTAGTGTTTCTCAACCATGGGGTCATGACCCCACTTAGGGTCACCTAGAGTCCGAATAGGCTCCCCTGAAATGTCTAGGAAATAATTTTAAAAAATACTGATAGAAACAGTTTCTTTTAGATCAATTTGTATTATTTCTTCTTTACTTTCACTTTCTCAAATGCTACTACTAATACTCAAAAAATGAAACACTGACTTGGATTATATATACTATGAAATGTAGTTTCGCGCAACCTAATACACTTACATGGAACCAGAAGTCAACAAATTTATTCAGTTTCATTTTTGGGGGGTGTATAAAGATATCTGAGCTGGTGAATCTTTATCTTTCATGGTGATGCAGACAAGGAGACTCCAATCAGGTCTGCAAAGCCAACCAACGACACGACGTCACAGCTCTGTAGTTAAGAATGGTGGCAGTGGTGAACATAGACTGTATAATGAGTGGACGTAACGACGTTCGGCTCAAACTGAAGCCTCCAGCTGATGCCCCGCCCCCTGGTGTCTGGCTGAAGTATAGGTCATAAGCCCCGCCCCCTGGTGTCTGGCTGCAGTATAGGTCATAAGCCCC
>RPOG01003997.1:0-51850 GCA_008086565.1 Thalassoma bifasciatum | reverse complement strand
TGGACCTCGGTACCTCAAGGAGCAGGAGGTCAGCTGACCTGAGGCACCGAGCAGGAGTGTAGGGGTGGAGGAGCTCAGAGAGGTAAGGTGGGGCCAGACCATTAAAAGATTTAAAAACAAATAAAAGAATCTTAAAATGGACCCTAAAGTGCACAGGTAGCCAGTGGAGGGAGGCCAGGATTGGGGTGATGTGCTCCCTTGCACGTCCTCCAGTTAAAAGGCGAGCGGCCGCATTTTGCACCAACTGGAGACGTGCAAGGGAGCCCTGGCTGACTCCAGAGTACAGTGAGTTGCAGTAATCCAGCCGTGATGTGATAAAAGCGTGGATTACTGCTTCAAAGTGCTTGTGTGCAAGAAAAGGCTTCACCTTTGCCAGCTGCCTGAGATAATAAAAGCTGGACTTAAAAACAGAGCTGATCTGTCTGTCGAATTTAAAATCACTGTCCATCTTAAAACCCAAGTTTGACATAAGTGGCTTAAAATGACCTGCCAACCGGCCAAGGTCAAAAGGAGGAGTTTCACAGGGGCCACTGGGGCCAAACACCATCACTTCTGTCTTCCTTTCATTAAAGTTTAAAAAGTTCAGAGCCATCCAGGACTTGGATGCTGCTGCAAGTGCTGAACTCATGGTGGATCAAGATGAGATAACACTCCTTATCCTGTCTTGATGTTGGGTCTCTGTTATTAAAATAACAAAATACTCTAACATTAACAGGAATCAACCTGCTAATGTTTTGTAAAGTGTCTTGAGATAACGTTTGTTATGATTTGGCGCTATATAAGTAAAGATTGATTGATTGATTGGTTTTACTCACCCAAACAAAGGCACTGTCAGTCAGCAGGTACAGCAGAACATCTGCAGCTACATCCCCATAACCTGCGCCCTCAAAGCCGCCTCCGTCCCTCATGAAGCGGCTGATCCTGGAGATGTGGACCGGGTCCCCTGGAGCCTCCTCCGGGCTGGACTGAGGGCGGGAGTCCGGGGAGCAGACGGTGAGGACGGTCCCGGCTAAGAGGGCGGCACTCAGGGCCGTGTAGGCCTGCAAACTGGGCCAAGGGAACCGCTCCAGGAAAACGAAAGGCATGATGGTGGAGTTTAGTCCGGTTTACACTGAACACGGTGTTTAAACTGTTACATAACAACAACGACGCCTTGTTTACAGAGAGTAAACAACATAATCTGAAGCAGTTAACCTCTGTAGCAGAAATTCATATCCACTTAACCCTCAGATAACTAATTAAAACACAAACTTTCTCTTTTATTCCTCCTTGTGTTGTTTTTTTCTGTTAAAGCAGCTTCAACATTCAACGCTAACGTTACTGTCATCGTAGTAACGTTAGCTTCACTGCTAACAAATCATCCATTTACCATCACTCATGCGAGTCATAGTCAATAAAAGTTGGTAGAATTGAGATAAACGAGTATCTTTACGGTTTCTTCTTCATCTCAAATGTAAACCCGACGTTCATTAAGAGTTTAAAGTCCCGCTTTGGAGGAATAAATCCGTTTAGCTTCGCTCTGCTTGTTTTTGTCTTCTTCTTCGCTGGATTTAATTGGTAGGAACAAACTGCGCTTTGCTGCCACCTACAGGAGAAGATGAGGAACAGCGGAAAACAACACACGAGACCCTTCTTCTTCTTTTGTGGTTTTCTAGGCGGTTGGCAAGCAACGAGTTGGTGCATTACCGCCACCACCTGATGTGGAGTGTTGATCCTGATATTTACCCAATCTTAATTTTAAAAAAAAAAAAAAAAAAAAAAAAAAACTATATCCTTCTCAGCGCCTTTATTTCTTTTAGAAATTGGAGTAATAATTGAAATTCCTTTCTTTCACTTGAAACAGAGTTTTACAGTTGTGATTCGTCTGAAAATTAAGAATATTCAAAGGACTAGTCAAAGGAAGAAAGTCCCTCATATTTCTCACACTCAAATAAAATATGCTCCACTGTTTCTAATTTTAAGCAACTACATCGACCTGTTGCATGTTTCCCTATCTTAACTAATGTACTGTTCAATCCCGTGTGCCCAAATTCTTGATATTATCCTTTCTTCATTTCTGTTCCTCCCAGCTTTCCTCATTTCACCAACTTTCTTTTGTATTCTGTAAAACCACCTTCCTTTCCTCTCTTCCTCCCACTGCTTTTGCCACCTTTCCTTTATTCTCTGTTTGATAATGTCCCTCACTTCTGTTTTGCTGAGTTTAACTACTAAATCAGTGTTAATATACTTTGTTGCCTCTTTAGCTTTTTTGTCTGCGAATTCATTTCCGATTACTCCACTGTGCGCTGGTACCCATAGAAAAACAACCGTCAGACCCATCATCTGAATTCTGAATAGTGCTTGCTGAATTTCAATTAGAATATCTTTTCTCCCTTCAGAATAACTGAACTGTAGAGTAGTTAATGAAGAACTGGAGTCTGAGCAAATTATTGTTCTAAGTGGTTTGATGTCCTCTACCCATTGTAAGGCTAACAATATAAATTTATATAAATTTAGGCTTAATATTGGCTGAAAAAAAAAAAAATTCACAAAGCAGAGTTTTCTTTTTTTTTTTTAAACTTCGGGGGAAATGGGCTTCCACAATTTACAGTCCAACAAAGTCTTTTTCTAGAAAATCAAACACACAGTATAGGAAATATTTTGAGTTTTTCTATTTGCGACAATGTGTAGAAACATAACCTGGAAGAATTTCCCATGAAATTACAAAAATATCAAATATAATTTGTCATTTTAGCCCAATACTCAAGAGAAGGTGTTATTTCCATCACACAACATTTTTCACTGAAGTTATTGTTAAATAAAAATGCAATGTGTAAGAATATATAACAAAAATCACTCATATAAAAACTTATTTGATATAATAAAAATGTAATTAATTTATCATTTATTTTTCAGAGTTCTGTTTTGTGTTTAGTTAGTGTGGCATAAACTCAAAAAATGACATATCTGCTATTGTTTTTTCTCATTTTACCTGGGACACAAATACATTGATAGTTAGAGACTCACTCACGTAAGGCACTAGAAATTGTGACTTGAATGTAAGGTTCCAGTAGGAACCTTTCTCCATCTAGTTCAACAACACGAATAAAGCGTTTTATGTATCTTTAATTAAACTTGTTAATAATATCACTTAACATGCTGCTTCGAATGCTTTTATCTTCATTCTACAGATTTATATTTTCTTTTGACAGCATTTTATTCCACCCAGCTAGCGGACATATTTTGATGTTGCACCGTGACACCCATTGTTATTTTCCGGTCGGTGTTTCCAACATGTGAGCGATGGCTTCACGCGCTCAGGAGCCGACCCTCATAGGTGTGTGTGACGGGGAGCTGGACCCTAAACGGTACCTGTCCTCATACCTGACCAACAAAGTGGGGGGTGAGCCGGACTGGTTACCGGTCACAGAGCCGCAGTTTCCCCGCTGTGGGGTCTGTGGAGCCCCGTTAGCCCACGTGGTTCAGGTCTACTGCCCCCTGGAGACCTCCCCTTACCACAGAGTCCTGCACCTGTTCGCGTGTCCAGGTGTGGAGTGCAGCGGTAAGGCAGGGACCTGGAGGGTGCTCCGCTCTCAGTGTTTGGAAGCGGAGGCAGCCGGGACATCCAAGCTGCCTGATCCGCCTCAAGAGGCCCCTCTGGCGGCCACTGACTGGTGTGACACCGCTGATGACTGGGGGATGGAGGAAGAGGAGGATGGATGGGGAGGAGGAGGAGTGAAGGAGGTTCAGAGGGAGGCAGCAGCTCCTGTGGTGCAAGGTATTTAACTATACTTCTTCTTTAATGCTGAGATAACTACAAGGGAACTTTAAATTAAATCCTAAAACGAACTAGAGGGGGGGATCTGCATTTCCTTTCAGCAAATGCTGTGCTAAAATGCTGAGCTCCGCATTTCAACACTCCTGAATTTCCTTGCAAGAAAAGCACTTTGCTGAAATGCAGAGCCCTATTTCAACCTTAAGCACTTTCTTGCAGCAAATGCTTAATGTTAAAATGCAAAGCCACAACCCATACCTTAACATCAATATTGCTCCATTGCTGCTGCTCAGCATTTCATCATAACTAGTGCAGTGATTTCCAAGTCATTTCAGAAATGGTTTGATATTTGTAAGGGTGGTGGGCAGCTAAAAAGGTAAAAATATGCAGAGTAATGTTTTAGATGCAAAAACTCTGTTACATTTGAAAGGTTATTATTACTGTTCAAAAAAGTAAAAATTAAAGTTAGAGAAAGTCTAAAATTAAAATACACATTTTAAAAAAGACAAAAAGATAACAAACCTGAAATTCTGACTTCAACCTTTGGATTCTACGGGGGCCCCAAAGGGTCATGGTGAGAGTTTTAGGAAGACAACCTTTGCAAGGGGACAGAAACTATAATCTAACATCTAAAACGAGCTAGAGGGGGGACCTGCATTTCCTTTCAGCAAATGCTGTGTTAAAATGCTGAGCTCCGCATTTCAACACTCCTGAATTTCCTTGCAAGAAAAGCACTTTGCTGAAATGTAGAGCCCCATTTCAACATTAAGCACTTTCTTGCAGCAAATGCTTAATGTTGAAATGCAAAGCCACAACCCATACCTTAACATCCCCATTGCTCCATTGCTGCTGCTCAGCATTTCAACATAACTAGTGCCTTGATTCCCAACCTGTGGGCTGCGGCCCCTTGGTGGACCGCCAAATCAATTCCAAAATAGTTTGATTTTTGTATATAAAGATAAAAAATATGCAGAATTATGTTTTAAATGCAAAAACTCATTTACAATTGAAAGGTTATTATAAATATTCAAATATTTCTATCATGTTCAGTGATTTATGTATTGTTTTAACAACTGCAGAATGTCTTTAAGTTTATAGCATCTATTACTTTACACAATGACATTAGATGGCCTTCGTATTTATGGGGTCAAAGTTGGGCTATGAATTTTTTTGTGCATATCTATTATGCCAAACCTACAAAAAAAAAAAAAATCTCTTATAACTGCAATGACTTCCAAACAGGAAATTCAGATACGCAAATTCAATGTCCAGTTTCTGATAATTTATAGGGTACATATTCCAATGAACTTGTCCCACAATCTTTTTTTATATCATCTACAAATTGAATATGATTATTGAAAATGAAAACATATTAAAAGTTGGGGTTTTTTGTAACTCAATGGGCGTGGTCAGAGCAGGGAACCAAAAATGAAGCTTTTTTTTTTTTACTCCAAATTACATGAAATCTTCTGAGCTCGTCTATCATGCAAAGACCGTCATAAAAATATAAAATGTTATGTGTAAATCCAAACCAGAGGTTCAGAAATTTCATGTCAAAGTTGGAATTTTCCATTGCACAGGGTTAGTTTTGAAGCAAACTTGTCCCAGGTTTTTCCAATAATTTTCAAATTAAATATGTGTACTGGACACATTGATGATGAGAAATGTTATCAAAGGATTTTTTGGTAAATTAATGGGTGTGGCCATGGTAGTCAGCCAAAAACGACACTTATTTCGCCAACATGCAAACCTGAATATTTCTTGTTTAATATACCTCACCATTCTAGTGTCACAGCCGAACTGCATATGTATGAGAAAGTAAGGCGCCCCCTACTGGAAAGACAGATTTACTGCATGTGCAGCAGTTGCAACATAATCCATCAGGCGCACAGATGCAGGTGCCACTAATTCCTCTTGTTTTGTTTTTCCTTCCCGTTGTGCAGCTCCTGAGGTCGACGTCAGCGCGCAGCTTCAGGATCTCCGTTTGGCAGAAGCTCAGGAAAACGCTCCAGTCCTCCGCTCGTTCTTCATCAGCGTCGTAGACGAGTCAGATCTGTGTGAAGAGGACGACGACCTGAGACACGCCCAGAAGCTGCTGAAGGAGTACGAGAAGAGAGAAGGCGTGGCGGTGGGAGAGATGGAGGAGGGCGAGGGCGGAGGAGGCGGAGAGGAGAAGTACGAGAAGACCAAAGCTCGACACGGAGACGCCGTCTTCTCCAGGTTCATGAAGCAGATCTCTCTGTGTCCCCAGCAGATCCTGCGGTACCATCGAGGGGGGACGCCGCTCTTCATCTCCGAGCCGCCCGCCAATATAGCTCAGGCGGTGTCGGCGTGCGGCGGCTGCGGAGGGTCGAGGACGTTTGAGCTGCAGCTGATGCCCGCTCTGGTCAGTCTGCTTCAGAGGAGAGAGGGTGGAGCAGAAGCGGAGCTGGAGTTTGGGACGGTGTTAGTTTACACCTGCACCAAAAGCTGCTGGACGAGCGGCTGCAGATCAGCTGTGGAGGAATTCTGCTGCGTCCAGAGCGACCCGGACCAGCAGCTCTTTAAATGACACAAGGAGTTCAAGATGCTCACTGATACACAGAGACAACAAAGAAACAGCTGTTGGCTTGTTTACCAAATACAGGATTTAAAGAGTGACTGCATCTGGGAGACTGGAGCTCAAAATAACTACATACAAACTTTACCCACTGTGAGGATGTTCTGGATCTGATGAGGAAAAATGTTTCGGACTTTAAACCAAAGAAGACAGAGAAACAAAGCAGTGGATACGAATGAATGTCAAAAGCTATCAAACATTTTAACACCCAAAGCATATAGAAGAGGATTAGAGCTACTGGTTACACATTTCTTGAGGTTTGGCAAGTAAAGAGAAAATTCAAACTTTTTAGAACAGTTTGAGTCAGAAAAAGTAAAAATTAAAGTTAGAGAAACTCTAAAGTTAAAATACACATTTTAAAAAAGAAAAAAAGATAACAAATCTGAAAGTCTGACTTCAACCTTTGGATTCTACGGGAGCCCCAAAGGGTCATGGTGAGAGTTTTAGGAAGACAACCTTTGCAAGGGGACACAACAGTTTTGCAATCCCTATAATAGTGATAATTTTGTATTCTCTTGCATTAGTTTTGCATTCTCTTAACAAAGTTGTGTGTCTTAAGTTTTGTAGGGGGATGTAACAGTCTTCCTGAAAGAAAGCTTTTGACCCTTTTGGGACTCTGTAGAAGTCTTACTATGAAGTTGGAATTTTTTTTTTCTTTAAAAAAGTTAGGATTTGTTTTCTTTCTTGCCTAATCTTGTTTGTTTGTTTTTTCAGTGTGGGGATGGGGGATAAAGAAATCAAAAATCAGGTCTTAGTCTTAAAAAAAATAATGAAATAAACCGTCAGGAAAGAAAAAGTGAAATAAATTTTGGTCCTTTACTCCAACTACACTTTTTACCTGCCCTTTAAATCGCCTTCTTATAAAGTGGAGCCTTATAAACGAGGAAATTAGAGTACAGAGAAGGAAGAATTTTAAAAATAAATGTTGCAATCTGAGAAATCTGACTCTGTAGCCTAACTGTGACTCTAACCCTCTTCTGTATATTGAGATGAACCAGGAAAGTGAGTTAAAATCCCAGGAACCAACGAATGTTAATCATAAGTAGCAAATATCAGCTGCTCTATGAAAAAGGAACAAGGTGGGGATAAAGAAATACAGACTGACAAATACAGTAAAGGAAATAAAAGGTGAGATTTGAAACAGCCGTTTAAAGGAAGAGTGAAGTGTCTTTGAAAAGTGTGACAAAGGTTTTTTTCTGACATCCAGACGATTTATTGAAAATAAAATATTTTATAACTCACAACTTATTTATGAAAACAGAAAATGTTTTGTTTTCTCGTCTTTTTACTTCAACCTTTGAAACACGTCTACAGCTCGGTGTCTGCGCACAAACAGTCTGTCAGGTTGAACAGCAGTAGTATTATTCAGAGACGGAAATGTAAACCAGAGTAAAACCAAGCAATGAAAATGAATCAGCTGAGGACTTTTTTTTTTTTTTTTTGTCTGGACCAGATCCAGAGTATCAAAAATACATTTCTCAATTAACAGCCAATAGGTAATAAAAGATCATTTTTGATAGATTTTATGACGTTAAAGCTCTTCTGGGTGTGATTAACAGTTTCTCCAAATTCAGTCATGAAAAGCTGAGACATCTTTGGTTTCGTTGTTGAAAACATTCCTGAGACAGAAGAGGAAACAGTCGTGTGAAACCCTGATGAGACGAGCCGTTAGACTCCTCGGAGGCTGCTGATTGGTTCTCAGGCACTTAAGGTTCAGTTTGATGCACTTTGTGCAAACACAACCACCCGTTTGTTTCTGTTCTGACAGTGAAAAAAGAGCTGAGAGACTTCTGGGGACCTCCACAGGCTGCAACACCAGACCTGTGCTCCTAGTCGTACTGGTGGTACTGGTCGAACTGGTCCGGCTGGACGCTGCTGCTCAGGCTGCCGATGTCTCTGTCGATGATTTCGTTCACTGAAGCAAAAACAAAAACAGAGAAAATCATCTCTTTAATGATTGGTGCCGTAATTTCAGAGGCAGGAATGAAAAGAAACAACTTGAGTCTTTATTGCAGTTCCTTGTTCTGCCACAGGAGGGAGCAGCTGAGCTCAGACTGAAGCTGAAACAAGTTCCTCAAAACTTTAACTCCTCTAGTAAACTCACATCACTCTGTTTGGATGTTGTTTTTAACTGTCTCTACTTATTAGTCTGTTACTTAACCAATTTCAAAAGCGTAATCCAGTATTTTTAGTTCAGTTTGTGAGTTCTCGGCAGAGATGAGGAGTCGTCTTTATTTTTATTTTTATTAGCAGCAGTCGTGAAGCTGCTCTGCTGAGTCTATTTCAACAACAGCTTCATCTGTGCTCCGTTTGGTCTAAACTTAGCTCCGCAGAGAAACCTGAAGCTCATGAAGAAACAACACAAACACACACACACACACACACACAAACACACGGCCTGTGAGCACTACCTCATGTGTGTGTGTGTGTGTGAATCTAAAGATACAGATCAGGACCAAACACCTGGACGTCACAGATCTGGTTCACAGTGTTTTAAAAGCTCCTGTGAGGACTTTTTAGCTTTTATATGGAAAAAAATAACTGTAACTTTGTTGTTGTATAATTGTTATTTCTGATGTTAAAAACCACAGCAGGTGGGTGTAGCTGTTAGACGAGGTAAGTGTTCTACAAGAATAGCTTCTTTTAAATGAGGTCCACACAGCAAAAATCCCCCAAATAATTCAGATATGACTAATTTAAGAAAACATAACGAAGTTTGTTGCTATCTAAAAAGCCAAATTACAGAAGATCAGGTCTGAATTTTGACTTTTATCTCAGAATGTCAGAATCTGAGGTAGAATTCCAGAACTCTCATAACTTAAGAACTAAGAACCCAAAAGAACATTGAGACAAAAGTCTGGATCAGTTTTTTTTATTGGCCTAATCTCCAGATTTCTTAACCCTGGTTAATAAAACTGTTTTAAATCATCATCATACTTAAGTTGTAGATCTGTTGGCCACTTTTTGACACAGAAGCTTATTTGCGTAGCCTGACATGACGCCTCCTCTCAAATGTAACTATACGCCAGGTTGACGTAGACTGAAAGCCTCGTGATTGGTTCAATGAGCACGATTGCATCGCCTGTATTTACAACATTTTTTTCATGGTTGCTGTAGATCAGCCATACATCATACATATTTAAATGGCACCTTAATTTTTTTAGTTTTTTTTCTTGCAGGATCAGCTGCTGGTTTTGGATCCCCTGTCTGTATTCACTCGTCCAGTTGTTGTGGTTGTTCTCTTCTGTTGTTTTATTGTTTATCTCTCCCTCTCTGTTTATCTCCTTCTCTCTCTATGCTCTTTCCCTCTGTCACTATCCCTCATCTGTTCACCCTAGTCTGTTCAGGCAGTAACCTTTAACCTTGGCAATGTACAGAAAAAATAAATTACAAAACACTAATAAAAAATAACATTTAAATCTCAAGAGGAGCCTTATACACAAACGGCCCCTCTTGGCAAAGTAAAATGTGTTCTGCAAAATACAGCAGCCGGACCACAATTCTGTTGTCGTGATGCTGAACAGGACAAGAAAAAAAAAAAAAAAAAAAATTAAATGGCACCTTAATGTCAGCACTGTCTGTTTTTCGGAAAGTTTGCCATATCTGTATTCCACAACTTCAGAACAGACTTTTCTCTTCATCTTTTATTTATAGGTTCATATTTTATTTGACGTAAAATTTTATTTTGTATCCATGCACGGGTTATGTATGCTTCCTTTTAAAGTCTACTTTCTTTTTCTTAGTTGATATACGGGCGTGTGGGAGAGGGGTTTTGGTTTTGGCTGCGGGTAATTTGTAATTTTGTAATAATGTCTATATCTTGTATGTCTTTAAAATATGCTAGTGCAGTGGTTCCCAACCTTTTCCAACTCAGGGCCCACTTGTAAAGCTCAAAAATGTTTGAGGCCCACCTCCAAACCAATAAGTACGGCAGCTATAATAATGCCTTTTTAGAACCCCACTTGTACCAACGACCCAAAATGTAATAAAGACTCAAAATGTTTTAACTTGTCATTAATATAACAGATCTTAAACCAAAAACCTAATAATTTTTTGCCCAAAACACAACAACTTGTTACATTCTGGGTTTGACTTCTTTTTGTAACATTTCAGGCTCTGCACTTTTGTTACATCTTCAAAAAGTTTTAAAATTTGGGGTTTAATTACATTTATTTTTTATCATATTTCAGGTCGTTGTTATGTTTCAGTTCATGTTACCTATGGGGCTTTAACACAACTACTTAGATGACTTTTTTCATACATGAATACCTGAACTGTTTTCATTTCCTTTAAAACTTAACTGAGTTTTATTTTAAATATTATTCTGTAAATTTGTATCTTTTTTTTCATTTTTATTAAACGTATACCTCATATCTTTATATAATTACAATAAAATAAATTTCATACTATTTTGGAAATGATTTTGCGGCCCACTTGCAATACCTTCACGGCCCACCAGGGGGCAACGACCCACAGGTTGGGAACAGTGACTGTATATAGAATGGACAGCGTGGCTCCGCCTGTCACCGTTCTACAATTATGAAGCCAAAAAACTCAGTTTCTCTAGCCGCCATTGTGCAGCCAGAGTCTGCGCAGTAGAGAATTTCCGGTGAAGCCAAGTAAAAAAGAGAAATAAAAATATTTATTTCTTCTTCTTCAGAAGGTTTAGTCTCCTTTTGGCTCTTTCCCGAAGTTTCTTATATCCCCGATAAAAACTACTCACGAACGGCAGCTGTCAACTATCGTAAAACGAAACTTATATCGCGGTTTTTAACGTCCAATAACTAATGAGAAACTAACTTCTCAAAAAAAAAACCACCTAAACATCATGCAGCCAAATGACATCGTCATACTACCTTAGCGTAAAGATGAGAGAAACGTTTCTACCAGGTATCGTAATTTTTTCAAGTTCTCCTGGCTCATATCTGGAATACATGGGGAGGCGGGGCTTATGACCTATACTGCAGCCAGACACCAGGGGGCGGGGCATCTGCTGGAGGCTTCAGTTTGAGCCGAACGTCGGTACGTCCACTCATTATACAGTCTATGGTGGATACTGTGAATGTCGGGATCAATAAAGTATCTCTCTCTCTCTCTCTCTCTTGCTCTCTCTCTCTCTCTCTATTTATCTATCTATCTATCGATTTCTTCTCCTTAGATGTCTCTCTATCCTTCTTTGCAATAGTTGGACTGTGATAAACTTGATATGATAAAACTGGCCTCAAAAAGTCATGCTTGAAAAAGTGAGTAGAATCATCGTAGGAAGAGAAACAGGTGATCTGATGATCGTACAGGTGAGCGGAGAGTCAGTGCATTAGTGTAAACTACGCTTTTTCCTCGCCTCGCTTTTTTATGTCTGTCCATAGGGGTCACTAAAGAGAACCCAAAGGTTTAAAACCTGACCTCAACAACCAGACGTCTGCTAACCTTTAAATCCACCCATCGATCCGTAACAACCAGCAGAAATAACCATTAAACCTGCTGCAGGAGCGTTTGTCCTCCAGGTGTTTTAATCCTCTGAGTGACCTCAGCGTGTGAGGAGACGAACATTTCTGAGGTCAAAGTCAGACTGAAAGGCGAGCAGGAGCAGGAAGGGGGGGGGGGCTGATGACAGCTGCCGCTCGCCAGCTGAGGCGCTGCAACAGATTTAACCTCCATCTGCATCATTCAGAGCAACAACACAGACGCAGCTAAAATTAACCCAGATCAGAGGGAAACACAATATTCACACACACACACAGAGGACCCCCATGTATAAATAACCAACATCACAGGCCAAACACACACACACACACACACACACACACACCTGGGGAGACCAGCTGCACAGAGACAACGACATTCCAGACCTGAATCCCAGAATCAGATCCACACGGTCGACAAAGAGGAGTCTGCTTTTCAGTTATTGGTTTTTAAAAGTAGAAAATAAAATTCTGACTGGAACTGAAAACTTCACCAACTGATATCAAGATAAATTTTTACTAAAAAAAATAAAAAAATAAAGGTCTCTATCATGATTACTTTTTTAAATCAGATCTTTTCTGCCTTCAACCGATTGATTCTAATTCTAGTAGAGAATTGTAAGTTGTTATGTTAGAGACATAACTTTAGTCTGAAAGTTCAAACTCAAATAACGTTGATACAAATCTGAGATTTTTCACAGTGAGCTGAGAATCCTGGGCTGGATAAAAACATTTTTTTCTTGTATTTTCCCAGAATTCCAACTTTGATCTCAGAATTACATCTTAAATCTGATAATCCTGAAGTCAATACTTCTTTCTCACTCAATTTTGACTTTAATCTCAGAATCCTAGCTCTTCCATGATCGAACTTTAACAAAAAATAAATCTGACTTAAAGAGAGAATTTTGATTATAAGACAACAATTATATTTTTTCTTAATCTTTAATCTGAGAATTTTGAAATCAACCAAGAAAACTCTGATTTAAAACTTCTGATTCTTCCCCAGAAAAAACAACTTTCAAATCAAAACTGTCTTCAATCTGAGAATTCTGATTTCTTTCCTGCTCACTGAATTCCAACTTTAATCTGAGAATTTCCACTTCAATCTCTGAGTTCTGACTGTAAACTGATATTTCTGATTTTTTTTTTCTGATATTCTGAAATTAATCTCTGACTTTTGACTTTTCCTTAGAACTCCAGTCTTAAGAAGAAAATTCAGAATTTAATCTGGTTATTTCAACTTTAACCTTTAGCTGAGTTTAGTTGGACTGTGTGTTTTGAGTAGGAAAATAACAACAAGATTTCTCCAACTATATATGTATTTTATTGATATCCTAGATATAATATGAACATTTGAGAGACTAACTTTGAACTTGAAACAGGTTCATCTTGGCGTTTCTTGATTTTCACTTTGCTCCTTATTGTGCTGTCACATATATTTAATTTTTCTCTTTTTTTTCTAGCTTGGATTTCTGTTTTAATCACTTCTTTAATAACAATTAGTGTGGACTTTTTTTCATGCTTGTATGCGTGGACCCCTGGAAAAGTAGTCGCTACTCAGGTAGTGAATAATGAGGATCCAATAAATAAATAAATAAACAAATAATCTGGCTATTGTAGTCTTCTGAATACTTCTTTATAAATTATTTCCCCCCCAAAAAACTGGATATTTTCAATTCTAAGTAATATCTTTTTTGACATATTTTATATATTCAATGCCTGGCATGTTGATGATAGATTTTTCATATTGTGTGAATTTTTCCAGAAAAAAAAAAGTTTTTTGTAACCTCAATGTTTTGAACAGTCACACAAAAAAAATCTAGGTTTGGGACACAGATGGCCTAGTGGATATGGCCGCGCACCATTAGGTTTGCCCTCAAGTGGGCGGCCCGGGTTCGATTCCTGCCTGTGGCCTGTTTCCCGCATGTCACTCCCCACTCTTTCCCCCTTTCCCATTCTATCCACTGTCCTGCGCCTCTATCCAAATAAAGGCAGAAAAGCCCAAAAAATATGTCTTTAAAAAAAAATTCTAGTTTTTTTTTTCTCTAAAGTTTAGAAATTAAGAAACGTTTCTCGTCATTCGCGTTGGAGTTGCCATGGCGGCAGCTCTTATTTGGGTTTGACACCCAAAGGAAACACCACTACAGACTTTTATTTCTATTGATTCCTGATTGGTTGATACTGTTCAGAGTAAAGATGTATTCTCACATTCTCATAAAGGATAAACAGGGATTTTAAAGGACAGCGAGCGTCTCACCATCATCCAGTGTGATCTCCTGGAGGCCCAACGACCCCAGACTGGGCTGGTCTTCAGGTTCCTGTTTGATTCCTAAAGCTCCTCCGTGGACGGGGAGCAGAGAGTCTTTTTGGGGATCAGCAGGGACCACGAAAGCTCTTCTGGGTGCGAGGGAGGAGGCGTGCACTCTCTGAGGAGGGACGGTGAAGGTCTGAAGGGGCAGAGAGGAGGCCGGAGGAGGAGGAGGAGGCATCGTGGAGATTCGAGGAGGAACGGAGGACGTCTGTGGAGGGACGGCGAAGGTCTGAGGAGGCATCGTGGGTAGAACTGAAGTGGTCTTCAGAGGGAGGGTGGAGGTCTGAAGGGGGATACTGAAGGTCTGAGGGGGGTTAAAGGTCTGAGGGGGAGCAGAGGAGGAGGAGAGATGAGGGAGAGACGAGGAGTGAGGGAGCATTAAAGATGGAATGGGGTGATTCTGGGAAGGAGGACCACAATGCACAGGGATGTCGCAGGAATCATAATAAACCAGATCAGGGACTCTGTCGGAGGAGGTGGAGCAGTAGCCAGGTGGATTGTGGGATAAACAGTCTGTTTCCCATCGCTCCTGTTTGATTTGAGCAGGAAGGTGACGTCGAACCGCCGGCAGGAAGGTGAAGCTCTGAGTCAGACTTCTTCTCCTTTTACCATTAGAAACGTAGAACTGGACCTGGACCGGGTCTTTAGTCTTTTTGTTGTAAGGAGGGACCTCAACGACAATACTGGACTGGAAGACAGAAAAACAGACACAGTGAGGAAATCGAAAGAGGAGAAGAAAGTCAGAAACTCATTAATCAAACGTGTGAACAACCAAATAGTGTGTGTACGTTCGTTTCCACACACTAATAGATATTTATCAGTCTGAACGTGGGTAAAAAGTGCGCTCAAATCCCACACCAGGTCTGAGTTTGTGTACGCGAGTTTCATGTCAGAGGAAAGCTATGAGTGCGGTGAATTTTCAGACAAATAAACAGAGGTTCACAGATTAATATTTAGATTTTTGATACTTCAAGAATGTCTGATAATTCACTCTTTTTCTGCCAATCTCTTTAAAATACATCACATGTGAAAAGCAGCATGAACTATCAGCTGTTTTCTTCATATAACAAATGCATGTGTCCCGGATAGCCCATTTACAGCGATGAATCCCATGTTGACAGTAAAATCTGCAAAGAAAATTCAGAGGATGCTGGATCAAACTTTTAGGGTGGAATTTTTCTGAACTGTGTGTGAAAAGTGGACTATCACATATCAAAAGACATTGGCTATGACAGACACATGACATTTGACTTGTTTCATTAGTATAAATGACACTAACCCTTTGGTCTGCTTGTGCGAAATTGTACACAAATGATTCACTTCTTGGCCAGGCTACAAAATGACCACAAATAAAGTTAATAAAAATAGTTTGTAGGTTAAACAGTTTGCAGTTCTGCTGCGGTTCAGTGAAAACATTTAATGATCTACATCAGCACAGCGCAGCTTCACCTGTTACTCTGTCACTTGTGCCTGAAACTGACCAGGTAAGTGCTCCACTCACTCCTCAATCTGTGACACGTTCAGGCTAAATTCCGATGCGACTTCTTTCAGAGATGACAAACATTTAACAGTAATTTGTCCACGTTTTGGGACCTTTGTGGAAATAATCTATGACATTAAAGCTTTAAAAAGGTATTTAAAATATTTCAGATTAATTAATTTAATTACATAAAAAGGACTTTTTCAGTTGCCAAAACATCACAGCTTCATTTTCCTCAACCTCTGTTGCCATGGTGCCAATCTCCAGAATAGAAGAGTCGTATTTCGGGACCTGAACAGAAATAATTGATGATATCAGAACTTCTAATGGTAAGATACCACAGATTAGTTAATTCAAGTATAAATGAAGGTAAATAATGTTTTTTCACATCTGTTCTGCCCACGGCTGCAGTGATTTCATTGCAGACGTGGTTTTTCAGACTCACTAACGCCAATTTTTTTAACTGCCAAACAACACAGCTTCATTTCTCTCAACCTATGTTGCCATGGCGTCAATCTGCAATATAGAAGAGTCTCCTTTTGCCGCGTTGTGTCCATCAATGTCGTAAATTCTGTGGGTTAGGTTGGCTGGACTGTAAATATTAAGGGGCATGTTATCTAAATTATGATATTTTTTTCAGCCGCCAGATTCATCAATAACTGATCAGATGTACACTGTGATTGGCCCTGGTACGTACGTTTCATAAATCACATGTAGAGTCTTTTTTAAACCCAAATCTGCCCCAATTCCCACACAAGATTAATGACTGAGAGCCCAGGAGTCAAAAAGTTCATTTTTGTATTTCCTGTAAAATCTTCAGGGAATAGTCAGCTGGTGGGTCATGATCTCTCACTGAAACTGACAGGAAGTGATGAGGAGAGACGTACAAACAGACTGAACAAACATTAAAACTGATTAACAAACATCTTTGTTATTTATATCTTTTTCTGACACATTTTTCCATCCTGTTGTATCACATGACAGTCACAGAAATCACAAAACAAGCATCTCTTTCTTATTTTAATCCATGACTGTGTGTTTATGTTTTAGGAACTTACTCCTCTGCTTTTCTCTGGCACAACTCTGGCGTCCATTTCCCAAAGCGACCTTCCATCTGAGGGGACAGAACGGGTCAGGGATTAAATTTAAGCTGGTAAAACATGAGAAGGTCTGAGGTAATAAATGAACACAAACTGATCTGACCGGGTCCCTTCTCCAGGAAAACAACTCTGGACTGTGTGGTGATGTTGGAGCCGGTGATGAGCAGCTCCTCTCCTCCGTCCGCCGAGCAGCTGGTCGGGCTGAAGCTCTCCACCTGAGGAAGCTCCTGACCCGAGCGCTGAGCTGAAACACAAGAATTTACGAGTTAAATTTCATCTGTGGTTTCTCTGTGATGCGGTCGATACCAGAGACAGGAAAAGGAAACTTCGAGCTGTGATTATGATCTGTTTGTCACTGCTTAGCGTGACTCAATACCTCAAATTTCCTTTAACTTCCTCCTTTACTGCTCGGTAAAAATATCTCAACATGTGGAGATAAAAGCGACAAACCTCAGAGTTTTTTTACTTGATATAGAAGAGACGGTGAAAAACATTTATCACTGTCATCCAGAGCAAAAGAAACGTAACATAAACAAGATGCTCTTTTAACAGGAGCTGTTCAAAAACATGACTCATGAAAAGAGACAGAAACAGAAGTAGAGAATACCTTGCGGCGTTCCACAGGGCAGCTTCTTAGAGCCTCTTTCATTCACAAATTTGTATAAATCATTGACCAAATATTAAAAAAGGCATGGGTAGCTTTACACCCTGACCATTCAGATTTGTTCACGCAATATCAGGGGACTCAAAAAAGAATAATTGATACTTAAAATCAAAAAAACTAAAAGTATTTGACAATGCAGCTTGGCCAAACTTTTGAGACAGCAAAAAACTGTTAAGCAAGTGACAAAAATAATTAACTTACTGTTAAAAAAAGGCATTTTATTGTCTCTGTCTGACCAAATAAAATGGATTTGTCCACTTTTCAGTCATTGAAGATGTCGTTACATCAGTTATACTGTTTATATGACTTCCGTTCTATGTGTGAAATAGTCTGTTCATCAGCTGATCAAAAGTGTCGGATCACAGCTAAAAGAAAACAACCTGAAAAACCCCTAAAACAGAAATAGAAGTTTGAAAAAGTGGCTCAGTGATGAGAAGCTCCACTGTTCTTGTTGATCTCTTTATAAATGAGTTTGTTGATGTTTGATGTGAGTGTTTCCGTGGTAACGTTGCTCCAAGTGGTGAAGATGCTTCATGTTTGTCGTCCACTGTCTGGAACTGACGTCCATTTTTGTGAACTTCCCTCTCCATCCATCCCATAATGTTCTCACTGTGATTTAGATCAGGGGAACACGCAGGATGATCCAAAAGAGAGAGATTATTCCTGAACTGTGAACTGCAGCGTTGTCCTGTTGTCATTATCAGACAGAGCAGGGCCCTCAGTCATGAAGGACGCCCCTGAACAACCGTCAGCTCCATTGTTCCATTGTTCAAAAAAGGCAGATCATGATGCCCCCCCCTCCACTGTGCCGCCTAGAAAACATCTCAGTGGGATCTCCTCGTCATGACAGTAACGTTGGACGCCATCAGGACCATCAAGGTTCAAGTTTTTCTCCTCAGAGAATCAAACTTTCTTCCACCTTTCAATGTCCCATGATGCTCTCTGTCAAAGTCCAAACGGGAGATTTAGTGGCAGGAGACGAGGCCTTTGAAGAGGTTTTTGTTCTTAAAGCTCTTCTCTCTCAGACGCCGTCTGATGGTTATTGGGCTGCAGTCGACTCCAGTAACGACCTTCATTTGGGTCGAGGATCGTCCTGTGTCTTGATGAACAGCCAATCAGATCCTCAGACTCAGAGCTGCTGAAATGTTTTTGACTTTTTTGTTCCATAACCCTCAGGATCTTCTCATAAATTCTAAATGTCTGTCTTGCGGCTTTTCTGCCTTTATTTGGATAGAGGTGGAGGACAGTGGATAGAATGGGAAAGGGGGAAAGAGTGGGGAGTGACATGCGGGAAACAGGCCACAGGCAGGAATCGAATCCGGGCCGCCCACTTGAGTGCGTCCAACCTCAGCAGTGATGGCGTTGTGTTGTGAGAGGTTTTGATTCTGCAGCTCAACAATCGACCACGTTCAAAGAGAGAAAGATCTTTAGTCTTTACCATCAGGAGGTCATGACAGAGAGAAAACCTGACAGAAAATCACTCTAAATCCAAATTTTTTTGCAGATTTTAACTTTTAAAGGCTGTGGTCTTAAACTTTTGATCAGCTGATGAACAGACTTTTTACCTGTAATTGTTGTTTTCAAAAAATTAGATTTGATTTAAATGTTGCTGCTTTTAAATAACAGGTGACTTACAGCACTCCACAGGAGCCGACACCGTCTGCAGCCACAACATGCGGCCGTCCGGTTGAGGGATGGCGACCCTGAACACGATTCGCACCCTCGTGTTCTTCCGCCCGATGTCCGTCTCCCCTTTCTTTAACTCGATGTCGGCGTTGCGCAGCTTCAAGATACCGGCACAGTCGATGCTGGAGAGAAGAAAACAAAGCATCATAATGTTTGAACAGAGCAGAGATTCTGTTTATTAATATGTCTTTTCTTTGTGTTGAGTTGAACTTTCACCTGGCTGACATGTTGTTCTCTGGGAGCAGAGGGATCTCCAGGACTTTGGTGTGACCCATCATCTTCTCCTGGCAGCTGGTGGTGACCATCTTCCCCGTTACCCGGTGGACCTGGTAGAAGGAATGAGGCCGGAGGAAGCGGTCGTCCGCCGTGCCGATGAAGAGCAGCAGGCTGACCGGCTGCTCGCTGTATCCTGTCAGCTGGAGACACAAATTCAACGACACACGTGTGATGTGCGGCTGCCGACACTTTCTGCAAACATGTCACTTTGATGTGTTGAAACTCGGGGAGGTGATGCATCATTGTGCCCTGTCTCAAAGTGTGAAAAATTCCTTCAAGGGTGAGACAATTAAGACGGTCGAAAGCGTAAAAGCAGAGAGGCTTTTTTGATGTTTACATCAAATTTGTGAGATGAAAAGAGCCATTTATTTATATATATGTTCTGTACCCCCTTGTGGGCTCAGTTTAAAAAGACAAGCTTACAAAAACTCCACGTTACAATGACTCCATGATAATCTTATTTAAAAAAAACCTCAATGGACAAGTGCAAGTGAGTTATTTTATATTAAAGAACTTAACACTTTTCAGACTTTTATGAGAAAGTGTTGACACCGGTACTTTTAAAATATTGGTGACGTCTTGTTCATTTGTGTTTTCAGCCGATTAGCTGTTTGTTTGTGTTTGTTTTTGTAATTATTATTGTTTTGTCATGTGTTTTTAAAAGTTGTTGCTTGTTTTTTCAACCCTCTGATGCACGAATCATGAAAATCAGTGTCAGGATTTTTCCCTTGAGTGTTTGTATTTGTCTTAAGGCATGAAAAAAAAGTTTTCCATTTTTTTCCCAAATATTTTTAACAGAGCATTCAACATAAAACAGTGTGGATTTAATGTAAATGTGACTTCCTTTGTTTTGGTAATTTCATGAATTATCTTTTTAATGCTTTGTGAAACATTTTAACTCTCTTTTATCCATTTTAACACTGAATAATTTATACGCTTTTTCACCCTCAAATGTTTGTATATAACTTTTTTGAAATTACGTATGTTTGGGACAAAATTGAATACTCTTTTTCAGGCCCTAAGAAGAATAAAAATATCCTGACACTGGCTAATATGAATTCCCACTGTAGTGACCACTATGCACCACAGGGTTAAATGAACTTCCGAGTCTGGTAATAAAGGTGATGATGATGATGTAATATGTGAAGATATGAGAGTTTTTCTAAAATTCTGGACCCGTGTTATCACTTTTTACTCATTTTCCAGCCTCCAGTAGCTTCTAAACCTCCAGGATCTTATTTTTCGTTGTGTCCGAGGTCTAATAATCCTCATCCCGCAGTTATGAGTGCCACTTTCAGTTTCCTGTGTAACCCAGCAGCACTGTGACTTTTTACACATCGTGCAGCAGGAAGCTCAGCTGGCTTTAGCAGCAGCCTGAGAATGTGACACCCAGAATAGCCACGCTGGTGTCCGTTACACGTCAGGCCTTGGTGGAGCTTAACTTGCCTCGGCCTGCCTCTGCTTTTCTGATCCAGACGATCCACGAGGACGTTCACATCAGCAAAACACAACCCGGATCATCCCTGTGCACCGAGGGAAACCTATCAGGGGTTTCACAACGTGTCATGTGGATATGTTTTGTTTTCTGGGTTTGGGGTGACAAATTCAACCACTTTTTAGGAATTATTAACCAACCAAACCATTTTTTAATTCAAGAGTGAAAAGGATGAAGGCATTTCTCATATTTGACCATGTTTTGTTTTTTAAACTTGGCTTAAAATATACAACCCTGCAGTAATTTTACATTTAAAAAACTTATCAAAGGTGCTTTTTCACTTTCCTATCCATCCATACTGCAGCTGTTGTGCAGTATGGATATATGAGCTTAGGAGTGTTTATAAGGTGCTACCCCCACACGCAGAAAAGCAAAGTTATTATTCAAATCGTTTTTTTGTTGAGTTGTTTTTAAGGCCGACAGAGCGAGGAGGAGAGCGTCATTTGTGTGTGACCTTCATACAAAACGCTGATAAAACGCTCTGTGAGCAAGAAGGATTTACATTTTCAGGCGATGATAGAGATGATGAAAATGGAGATTATTTGCTTTTTAAATTCTGCCCTAAATGATCACTACAACTTAAATATTTGTGCTTACTGGTCAATAGTTTTTGGACATAGCAGGTGAATTACTTTTCTGAATGTTCAGCCTCATTTCTGGCAACCAGACCAAAAAAATCAGAATTATTCTTGACTTTCTTGACAAACTAAAGGTAACCATCCTCACCTGTGATCTATCTGCTTGTAATCAGTGTGTGTATGAAAGGTCAGTGAGTTTCTGAGCTCCTGACAAACACTTGCATCTTTTATTCAGTGCTTCGCTGACATTTTGGGATTCTGAGTGATGGGGAAAGCAAAGTGATTATCAAAGAATCTACAGGAAAAGGTAATCAAACTGTATAAAACAGGAAGGGGATATCAAAAAAAATATCCAAGGAACTGAGGATGACAATAAGCAGAGTTCAAACTCTAATTAAGACGTGGAGAATGAGGGATTCTGTTGAAACCAAACCACGGTCAGGTAGACCAACAAAAATTTCAGCTACAACTGAAAGAAAAAAAAAAAAAAAAAAAGAATAACTCCAGCTGAAATACAGGACTCTCTGAAAAAGATTTTTTGAAGATGCACAATGAGGAGGCACTTGAGGAAAATGGGCTGCATAGTCTAGTTGCCAGCAGAAAGCAATTTTTATGCAAATGCCACAAAGCATCCCACTTGCAATACACCAAACAGCACAGAGACAAGCCTCAAAACTTCTGGAACAAAGTCGTTTGGAGTGATGAGACCAAAACTGAACTTTTTGTCCACAACCATAAAGATTGTTCCATTTGGAGAGGAGTCAACAAGGCCTATGATGAAAGGTCCACCATTCCTACTGTGAAACACGGAGGTGGATCACTGATGTTTTGGGGATGTGTGAGCTACAAAGGCTCAGGAAACTTGGTCCAAACTGATGAATGAAGGATGAATGCAGCATGTTATCAGAAAATACTGGAGGAAAATTTACACTCATCAGCCCAGAAGCTGCACATGAGACGTACTTGGACGTTCACACGTGACAATGATCCAAAACACAAGGCCAAGTGGACCTGCCATTGGCTACAGCAGAATAAAGTGAAGGTTCTGGAGTGGCCATCTCAGTCTCCTGACCTCAATATCATTGAGCCACTCTGGGGAGATCTCAAACCTGCAGTTCATGCAAGAAAGACCAAGAATTTACAGGAACTGGAGGCTTTTTGCCAAGAAGAATGGTCAGTTTTACTATCTGAGAAAATAAAGACCCTCATCCACAACGAGCACAAAAGACTTCAAGCTGTCATTGATGTTAAAGGGGGAAATACACGCTATTAAGAACTTTTGATCAGGGTCAGTTTGGTACTTCCTGTTGTCATCATGATTTAAAAAGCGTAAACAGTTATTTGTTTATAAATGTCTTCACCCAACCACTCACCTTAACGACAGGATGTCCCGTATTTGCCGCCTTGATGGAGCCTCGGCTGCCTTCGGTCTCGTAGTGCGCCCTGTGGTAGGATCTGGGCTGGACCTCCATCTTCAGCTCACACTGGTCAAACAGGCTGGGCAGGGGCCAGTCCAGAGGGGGGGGCGATGAGGCTCTGGAGGCAGAAACAACGTGTAAATAAATTCTGACCTCACACGTTAAAACCTGATGAAAACTCCAGCTCACCTGAACAGAGGAGGGTTTCCAGGTTTGGGTTTGTTCCAGCTGAAGTGAGACGGCACCTGCAGGAACAGCTCTGCCAAACCGTCCTGGTCACGTCCCTCCTCCCCCGGAGACTCCAGCCCCGGGTCTACCTGCACAGGGAGGAGCCCCAGCTGGGCCCCCGATGTCCTCCTGGTCTTTGAGGGGACATCCAGCTCCTGGAAGCCGGACATCAGGAGGGGTCCCAGGACGCCGGCGGGGCTTCCCACCCAGTTGTCGTCGGTGATGCTGCCTCGTGGGGACGCGCCCGGCGTTGGGCTGGGGGAGTGATGAGGGGAGGGCGAGCGGGCGTGGGGGTCGGCGCTGGAGTGGCGTCGCTTTCCACAGGGAGAGGTCGGTCTGGACGACGGTCTGAGAGATAAATTCAGTTAGTGCAAGTTAATTTCATGACTTTAAACTTGAAACTGATACCTGGAAAATATTTCAAACAAGTTTAATTAAAGTGACCAAACCTCCTCTTCTTAATGATACAACTCTGTCTGGGTATTTTATAAAATTCCCCCAAATACCTGGTTTTTCTCAGCTTATTCTACAGACAATTAATATTTATAATAAAGAAAAGCTGCACTGAGCTACTGACATTATTCTGATGCATTAACCTGTAAAGATATTGAGAAGGAAAACATGCTCTGACTGTTTGCACTCTCAGACAGAAAGTGTTGAAGTGGAAATGCACTTTTACAGACAAACTATAGATATAAGGTAGTAATCCTATTTCATTAAATTGGAGCTGGTGTTGAGAATTGTTTTGGCTCATATTAAGACACATTTGAGACACAGGTCAAAATTTTCTGATTATTAAGTCAAAATTTGGGGATATGAAGACAAAGTTAAAACTAAAAAGCCTAATTTTGGGACAAGAGGTCAAAATTTTGTGCTAAAAGTTGATGTTGTTAGATTTAAGTCAATATTTTCAGAGAAAGTCAAAATTTTGAGATATCATGGTCAAAATTTTGGGATAAAAAGTTGAAATTTTTAGATGAAAACTCAAATTTATTATAAAAAAGGTCATATTCTGAGATCAAAAGTCAAAGTTTTGAGACAAAAGGTTAATATTTTGGGATATTACAGTCAAAATTTTGAAAGAAAAGGTCAAATATTAAAATCAAAAATCAAAAATTGCAGACAAAAAGTCCAAATTCCAAGATATAAAGTCAAATTATGATGAAAAAAGTAAAAAATGTGAGTTAAAATGTCAAAACATTTAGATACAAAGCCAGTATTTTGAGGTAATAACGTCAGATGTTGAGATTTTCATGTCAAAATTTTCAGACAAAAGTCAAAATACTGAGATAGAAATTCAAATTATGATGAAAAAAGTCAAAATTACGAGTTAAAATGGCAAAAACTTGAGATAAACAGATAGTATTTTTGAACAATAAAGTCAATTGCTGAGATATTCGAGACAAAATCTTGAGATAAAGTTTAAATTCTTAGACAAAAAGTTGAAATTTTGAGATAAATTGTCAGAAGTGAGAATAATTTGCCTTTCTTTTTTAAAATGTTTACTTTTTCATTAAAAAAAAGAAATCTCAACAAAGCCAGTTTCTCTTTTTCTAGGCTTTAATTAATTATTTGTGTTTACATCCTAGAAAATTTTCACTTCAAATAGAGTTTTAAAACAATGTTTGGATTGTGAAGCGTCGCCTGGTAGGGGGTCGTTGTCTTTTTGAGTTTTTAGAAAAGGTGACACACCTGGAGGTGGGTCGGCGGTTCAGCCAGCTCTCCTCGGTCACACTTGTGCGAGGTGAGTGACACGGCGACTGACGCGGCGACTGATGAGGTGACAGCACCGGACTGAAGGCCATAGGATGCTGGTACTTCTGCTGCCACAGTTCCACCCCAAAGGCCCCGCCCCCGCAGCCAGGAGACCCCATGGGGGACCCGACGGGCGACCCCAGGGCGAGGCGGGCGGCGTCGCGCAGCTCTCCCTCCACGTCGTCGTAAACGTGAGAGAAGGACTCGCAGGAGGAGAGGTCGGACATCCAGCTCCTGGAGGAGAGGCTGCTGCAGGGGCTGGGGCACAGCGCCTGGTCCCGGTAACAGGGGTCCAGAGGCAGGTAGAGCTGGCCCCTGGACCAGGACCCCTCAGGGTAACCCCCCTCTGCTCCCCCCACCGACAAACCCGCCTGGCTGCTCTCTGGCTCCACGTGGTTGTTGGGAGCGATGGAGGTGATGTGGATACTCGGGGGGTCGAAGGCTCGGGGGTTCCCCTGGAGCCCGTACTGGGGCCCCTGGTTCTGGAAGCCCACATGCTGGTAGTTCTCTGAGGGGGGGAGACATGGGGGGTGGCCCTGCAGCTCCTGGATGACGGGCTGATCCGTCAGAGCCTGGGTGGAGGCGTTCGCTGTCCTCACATTGAGATCTGTACCTGTGGGAGAGAGCGAGGGGAGAACCAGCATGGAAATGAGGAGACGAGTGATTTGGTTTGCAAACGTGTTCAGGTCTGAGACTGAGGCTGACATTTAAGATTCATCAGACTGTTTTAGTTTAGAGCAGGACGACCTACAAACGACAAACACCTCCATCCAGAAAAACAGACAAACAGTAAATAAACAAAGTTAATTTTCTTGCCACTTGAGATTAATGTATATAATTTAAATATTCTGATGAGGGAGTTTTTAATCCAAGTATTGCAAATTCAAAACACTGCTGCCAGGTTTTTTTTGATGCAGATTATTTTCACTGGATAAAGTGAGAGTGCTCTATGTTAATGTTGGAAGCATCATCAAACTGTATAATTATAAACTTCATAATTCTGTTCAGTAACTACTACAGCAAAAAAACAGTCAAGAATTGTTTTTACTATTATTTTTTGAGAACATGTCAGATAAAGTAAATTAATCTGCCAATGTCTTGACGACACCATTTGCCTGATCCTGACTTTTGTTTTAAGACGTCTAAACTTTTTCAAATTTATTTCAAAAATCCTCCTGATTTCTCAACTAAACTTTTTGGCCCTAACCCTCCAAAAAAAAAAAATCGGACTTTTTTCTTGTGTTTTTACTGAAAATAAGGAAACTCACATTTATAGGATTTATTTTTCAGTAGTGGGAATGTTTCCATAATTTTAAATTTTGGTTTTTTTTTTTTCTTTTTTCAAATTCTGACTTAATTTCAGAAATGTAACTTTTTAATATTTTCAACTTCTTAGATATTGTTTTGAGAATTCTCTCTTTTTTTTTCCAGGATTAAGATTTTTTCAGAATTCTCAGTTTTTTGACAGTTTTTCTTTTTTTAAACAATTTTGGTTGTTTTAAAAGATTAATGTATCTATTTTCAGTTAAAGTTCTTTTTTAATTTTTTTTTAAATTTTTTATTGTTTTAGAATTCTAAGGTTTTTCAAACATTTTCATCAAGATTTGACAAAAAAAAAATCCATTCATTATTGATGTATTCACTTTAATACAATGGGTTTTTTTTTCAGAGTTCTGTTTTATTTTTTGAAATACCCTTAACTTTTCCAAAACTTTTTCAAATTTTCCTCTGTTTTGGAAATTGATAATTTTTTTAGGTAATTTACTTGTATCAAGAATTCTACATTTTTTGATTGTATTTTTCCAAGACCCTGAACATTTTGGGGTATCTTTCTTTTTTTTTTAATTGGCTGTTGTGAAGAATTACATTTTTTTCCTGTGTGATGTCATTTTTTCACGTCGTGTCTTTGTTTCTTAATTATAATCAGGATTTTCTGACCCCTTTTCAAATATTTTACAGATTTCTTTTTTCAGAATCCTCAAAAAAGTCTAAGATGTCAGTCAGGATGAGTGATAACATGAAAAAATAAATGATTTTAAAAGGTTCTGTTGTTACAAATTTTGACTTCAAGAGATAAAACAAGATAAGATTTGCACAGTTTATTTTTTTTTATTCTGTCTATTTGTTAAAAAGGCTAGTTGTTTGTGTTCTTCTTTTATATTGTATATTTGTATATATTTATTATTCTCATTTCTATGATTGGGCTTGCTCCGGGACCAGGGTAACCTAATTTCGTCCCACCCATGTTTTACATGGGTTGAATGACAATTAAACTCCTTGAATCCTTGAATAAAGTCCTTCCTTCTGTCAGAGCTACTTTCTGTGTTCTGAATTTTATCCTCCAAAGATGGCGTCAGTTTACTACTCACTCTTCATGAGTGTATGGATTTTATTGATTCTATTTATTATTTATGAACACGCTCAGAGAACATTTCCAGAAATGTGATGTGTGCTCTGAAATTGGACGAGCAGCAGTTGGAGTTTGGTATTTTCTGTAACAGCAGCAGTTAACAGCTCATAACTGAACTAATTGTGGTGATGGATTATCCCCAAAAGTTCACAAAGTTCATTCACACAGCTGCACACACACCCCGCCACAACCCGACTAATAATACCCTTCTTTCTTGCACACACACCTTGCAAACGCTGCATGCAAAAAAAAAGCATCAGAGCAGAGACTGATCTGCTTCAACAGCTCCACTCGTCTCTGCTTTACAAATATTAACCCTCTGTGCGCTGCAGGGATGAGTAACACTTGGTGCCACGTTTGCCCTCCCGCCTTTGGGGGCTGAAAGCGGGGGAGGAGGAGACGTTAGCCGCAGGCCAGGAAGTAAAACGTACCGACAGACAGGCTGGGCGTCACACTGTCTGAAACACACAAGCTCCTTTTATTTGTGTATCTACTCTATCAATCTATACAGCTGTTGGTCCATTTTTATTACGCCTGTTTACTGTTCAAAGACAACACACTGGTTGTTTTGGCCTCTGTGATAAACTCAAGTTCATAACCTGCAAACTTCCTCAGTGCTTCATTATCTGCAACTTTCAGTCTTTTTAAAAGTGAGTGAAATTAAGCAGCACGGCAAGATACTGAATCAAAAATCAAAACCTGAGAAAACATATCAAAGCTCAACTCTGCTTCACATACGAGATGTTATTTTCAAATGCACACTTGTTAATCCAATAATCCAAAACTACACAATCCTCTGAGACACAATTTGCTGTAACTGAATCAGCGTAGAGCTAAAAGGATTAATCAATTAACCGATTCTTCACTCTGCAGAAAATACAACCAGCCTCACTTTTTGACCCCTAAGTTTATTTTCAGAGTAAAAGGTCAAACGGTCAAACGAACTTCACCAAAGGTTGCCAAATTATTATTTACCTACAAAAAGTTCTCTCTATAACTCCATTCTTGGCTCGATCTGTGACATATCGGACATTATATATGTCTCTGAATGTACAGCGTGAAAACAAAATTATGCTTCCTCAAAAAACAATGACACTTGCTTCTCTAATTTCCCTTTGATTTTGATTTTATTCACTCAAAAATTTCCAATTTCTAACATTTAAAACAGTAAACAACAAGGTTGGATAATCCAAAATCATTTAGCTTTAAGCTATTTCACAATACATGTTGTTTATTACGCATTTTGTGAAATGTTTCCCTGGCGTTAGTATTTGTGTGTGACATGAGCACCCCCTGCTGGTCAGAGCTGAATTGGCGTACCCCGTGTTGTGTTGATATGTAATAAGTGACACCAAAATAGACCAAATTAAATGACTTTTTACTTCATGAAAGTGATATTTTCTTGTGCGATATATTAGAGATGACCTCTAATTTTATTTTCATTGCCACGTGTTTACATGCTGATTGGATGGTGCGCAATTGCCGCTCACCATGTTGTTATGCTAGCTACATCAGCCTCTGTGTTGCTTATTAACAACAATAGAATGTAATGCTACTTCCTTTTTTATATTTTTTCTGAGTGTTTTCACATGTTTTAACCTTTTATCTCTTTTTTTTTTCTTTTGACATTTTATTTCCTTTTATCCATGTATCCATGTATTTTCTGGTGAATGACACAAGCATATTGGCTGACTCTTTCTCCTTTATAGTTTAATCTTCAGTGGATATGGTTGTTGTCCATCTTTCTTCTTCTAAAACTTTGGTTATATTGACAGTTATTCTGTATTAGGCACACGAAAAGTAAAAAAACTACATTAAAACGAAGCATATTAGCAAAAAAATAAAAGTTACCAAACAAAACTGCATTAAAATCAATTCAAACAAATTTGAACTGAATAAAAGGCAAGACAAAAAGACAATATATGTTCATTTAGTTTACCATATACAGCTAACGTTAGTCAAGTCAATATTACTGCAACTTATTCAACAACCTGTGGATTAATCGGTTAAAATCACCGTTAACTGATCAACTGTTGTTGTTTTTGCAGTTAGGACTCTTTGTTAGTTTCTGGACTTTGAAAATAACATAAATAAAGACACTTCTTCACCTTCTAATCTACATTTTTAAATACGTCTGAGTTTATCAACAGACAGCTGGAACTGTCACTTTTACAGAATGAGTGGAACGAAACTTCCGGTTACGGTTTTCAAAATAAAACTCCGTCAATGTGAAACCTTTCCTCAAAACCAGAACTCTTAATTTTGGAATTTTCTGTTTAATATTTTTCTTCTTAACTATGAATGTTTTTTAATATCACTTAAAAAATGTGACTTAATTGTTATAGCAAGTAATAAGAAGCCTATTGTTAAGTTAGTACACATTAACCAATTTGAAACTATGTTGTGCAATACAAAAAATGTACAACAACCAAGCACAAAGATGAAATTTATATCACAGTTAGTCACTGTAATATGTTCTCATTTTTTAAATTTCAATCCCCAGCACGCCTAGGTTATTTATTATTTCATTGATTTTAAGTAATTATATGTCCTCAATCACAACTTCCAAGCAATTTTCTAACAGTTTTCTATATCCAAAGTTGCATAACAGTTGCACTCATTACTTAATCCTTTGACGATACCTGATAGTATCCCCTCATTGTGAAATCAGTAATCTGCCATAGCTATAATTTTGTTAATTTTTGTCATTAATTATAACTCTAAGACATACACAAGAGGGTACATGTGCAAAAACTCTGAGCAATCACACATCCTTCTGGTCTTCCCAACTTTTTTTTGATAAAAAAAAACATTGCTTATCCAAAGTAACTGTATTTTTAATTAAGTCCATTAGATCTAAGCCATTTTTTAACACATTCGTAAAAATGAAAAATTGACTTTAATTGACTTTAATTTGTCAACTGGTACAGGATAGATCAGGGGTTCCCAAACTTTTCTGCCTGTGACCCCCTGCTGTGGTACAACATTAATGGGCCAATCCAAAAACAGACAAAAACAAACAAAATACCCTCAAGGATACTTCATTTAACTGTTCAGTAGAAAATTTACCGACTAATGTGCAATTTGCTGTGTTCGCTGCATCAAACTTCGACAAATAAATGTGAAAACAGGAAAAAAAAATCTGTTTTCATAGTTTTACATTATCTTTCACCCCTATTTTTGCTTTTATGCTTTCAATATTGAATAAAATTGTTCATAGTTTTCAATATTGGGACACATTCCACGACCCCCTATCAATGTCTCGCGACCCCCCAAAGGGTCCCGACCCCCACTTTGGGAAGCACTGGGATAGATGCATCAAGCTAGTTGTAAACAGTAAATTTACACTTGAACTTACGCGACCATGAAATTCTTGGCTTAAACCAATTTAATACATTTAGATTGAAATGGATGAAGTATTCAAGTAAATCTAAACCACTGTTCCAATTTTCTGAGTGTACATAAACACCCCTTTTTTCTGTAGAGCAGTGGATCCCAACCTTTTCCAACTTAGGGACCATTTTTAAGTCTCAAAAATGTTTGCGGCCCACCATCGACCTAATAAGTACAGAGGATATAAAATTCCTTGACCCATTTGTAACAACAACCCAAAATGTAATAAAACCTGATATGTAATAGCTGCTTGGTAATGTAACAGATTCTGAGCCCAAAACAAAATATTTTTTTTAGCCAAAATGTAACTATTTTTTACACTTTTGTTACATTTTTGAAAATTTATTACATTTTGGGTTTGTTACATTTTTTTTTTTTTATACATACTGGGTCATTGTTAAATTTAAGTCAGGTCATGTTACCCATTGGGCTATAACAAACCTTCTTAGTGGAAATTTTTTGCATATGAATATCTGAACATTTTTTATTTCCCTAATCCAGTTCGCAATTGAGGCTTGACATTTAAAACTGTATTCTGTATATTTGTTCCTTTTCTTTCTTTATTGGTATCTTGTATCTTTATATAATTACACTCCTCTAAAATCATAATATTTTGGAAATGATTTGGCGGCCCACTTCTAATACCATCACGGCCCACCAGGGGGCCGTAACCCACAGGTTGGGAACCACTGCTGTAGATATTTTTCTATTTTTAATTTTTCATAGAAGACTATCACTGTTTTTACCGTCTTGCTTTTATGTGATGTCGTCTTCTTCCTCTTCTTCCTATTCTTATCACTGTGTCTATCTCTTCACCTCTCTATTGTCGTCTTTTGTATTTTTTTACCACCCTGTTACAGAGCTGACTCACTTATTTATTTATCTATCTATTTACCTCCCTATTTATTCATTCACTTACGAGTTTATTTTAATTATTTATGTTTTTATTTATTTATTCAATTATTTTCAATGAGTTGAGCGCTCTAGTTATCATTTCCACTCTAATTTTTAGGCTGTTTCATCCTTTTATTACCTTATTTATCCACTGCTGTATTTCATTGTTGTTTTTATCCTCTATATTGTTCCTGTTTGCTCTTTTACTCCTTCTCTGGTCCTCATGGTCTCATCATAGGGTTTTGCACTGCCTGAGTTCTCTTCTCTTTTAATTCTGATTGGTCTGTATGATTATTAATTTTTATTGTAGCTCGCTATTTGATTCACTGCTTGTTTGTTTGTTGATTGTTTGTTTGTTGATTTTGTCCCTGCTGTAAAGCACTTTGTGAACTGTTGTTTTTAAAGGTGCTCTATAAATAAAATTATTATTATTATTATTGTTATTATTATTATTATTGTTATTATTATTATTATTATTATTATGAACGTGTGAACATTAAACAACATTTAGGTGGTTTTAACCGCACAAACTTGTAAATCAGCAATGACACTTATCAAATGTGATTGCATTAAAATAAATCAGCTTAAGCTTGTCTTGGAATTCGTCACATGCGTGTTTTATTTTGAAGGCACTGACGCTAACTTCCGGTGTCCCCGTGTATTTGTCGCTAACTTCGAACAGTGACAATTTTTAAACTAACGTTGCCAAAATGACACGTACCTGTTGTCTGCCGTCCGTCCTCCTCGAAGATGAGTCTGAAGTCCAGCTCCTCCGCGCAGCTTAACGTGGACATTGAACCTTCGGGACGTTAAAACCGCAGAGAGCAGCCGTTAACAGCCGTTAACAGCGACCTGTCTGTCTCTAACACTGACCTGTCTCACTCACTCCCATCCGACCGAAAGCAGAACTCTTGTTCAAACTGGAGACACACACACACGTCGACCGTTCCCCCGACTAAAAGTTGTTCATGGACACAGACACGGTGGTTAAAAACGCCTCCGTGCTCGGTAATAAAAGCGTAAAAGTCCCATTGTTGAGAGAAGTTGTTGTGTTTCGCTGTTTCTGTTCGTTGCTGCGAGTTTTAACTCTCCTCCAGGTTGATCCTTATGCTGCGTTCACGGACCTCACGTTAATACGAAGGACACAGGAAACTGTTATAATTCAGGCGATTATTATAGAGTATAGATTGTTTTAAATAACCGGAGTGAAAACAAGGCTTTAACGCTTGTTGATTCTCAAGTTTAATGATTTGAAACTTAACCATCTTCGATTTTGAGATAAAAAGTCAGAGTTATATCATACAAAGTAAATATTTTGAGGAGAAAAAGTCTAAATTCAAAAATAAAACATCAAATTATAGGAAAAAAAGTCAAGGTTTCAAGATAAAAATCGACTGTTTGAGCTAAAAAGTCAAAGTTATAACATACAAAGTAAATATTTTGAAATGAAAGTCTAAATTCTAAAATAAAATGTCAAATTTTAAAACAAAAAGTCAAAAATTTAAGATAAAAATCGAATATTTAAGCTTAAAAGTCAAAGTTATAACATACAAAGTAAATATTTTGAGGAGAAAAGTCTAAATTCTAACATAAAACATCAAATTATAGGACAAAAAGTCAAGGTTTCAAGATAAAATTGACTGTTTGAGCTAAAAAGTCAAAGCTATAACATAAAAAGTAAATATTTTGAAATGAAAAGTCTAAATTCTAAGAAAATATGTCAAAATTTAAGACCAAAAGTCATAAATTTAAGATTAAAATCGACTATTTGAGCTGATAAGTCCAAGTTATAACATACAAAGTAAATATTCTGAGGAGAAAAGTCTAATTTCTAAAATAAAACATCAAATTATAGGACAAAAAGTCATGGTTTCATGATAAAATTTACTGTTTGAGCTAAAAAGTCAAAGTTATAAAATACAAAGTAATATTTTGAAGTGAAAAAGTCTAAATTCTAAAATAAAATGTCAAATTTTAAGACAAAATGTCAAAAAATTAAGATTAACATTGAATATTTGAGCTAAAAAGTCAAAGTTATAACATACAAAGTAAATACTTTGAGGGTAAAAGTCTAAATTCTGAAATAAAACATCAAATTAAAGGGCAAAAAGTCAAGGTTTCAAGATGAAATTGACTGAGCTAAAAAGTCAAAGATATAATATACAAAGTAAATATTTCGAAATGGAAAAGTCTAACTTCTAAAATAAAATGTCAAATTTTAAGACAAAAAGTCAAAAATTTAAGATTAAAATCGACTATTTGAGCTGAAAAGTCAAAGTTATAACATACAAAGTAAATATTTTGAGGAAAAAAGTTTAAATTCTAAAATAAAACATCAAATTATAGGACAAAAAGTCAAGGTTTCAAGATAAAATTTACTGTTTGAGCTAAAAAGTCAGTTATAACATACAAAGTAAATATGTTGAAATGAAAAAGTCTAAATTCTGCGATAAAATGTCAAATTTTGAGAATATAAAGTCAATATTTTTTAGTTGATCAGGTCTAAATTCTGGGATTAAAAGTCACATTTTTGAGATAAGTCAAAATTCATGGACCAAAATGCAAAGTCATAATTTTGGGATTAATGTACATTTATAGAGCTAAACGGTCAAAGTAATGAGACAAATTAAATCTGTGGACAAAAATACAAAATTATGACAAACAAATTTAAATTTTGAGGCAAAAATGAAAACTTATTACGGGTAAAAAAAAAAGTCAAAAGTTTAAGGAAAAATTCCTAATTCTGAGCAAACTAAATCAAAGCTATGAGATATAGTAACACATTTTTGAGATTATTGTCTGAAATATCTGGGACAACTCAAATTCTGAGACTAAATATCAAATATAGAGACAAAAAGTCTATTTCCTCAGATAAAAGTCTCAATTTTAAAATATATACACTAAATATGTTAGAAAAAAAGTCAAAACTTCGCAATTGATCTCAAAATTTTGACATCTAATGTGAAAAAATAGATAAATAAAATAAAACAAAGAAAGAAATCTCAACAAAGCTGGTTCCTCATTTTTAGTTCTAACTGTTAGACATGGGCTTCAGTTTATCATTTATTTATTTATCATAAATTTTTTTCACCTCACACAGGACAGGAATGTTTTAAAAATATGTCTCTGAGTCCTTTTTTTTTGTTTTTTAGAATATTGTCATTCCTGTCCAGACTGCTTTCCAATTAACAAATAATAAATCTTGAATTAATTCCCCTGAATTACTTCGTCGTATTTGACTCCACAGTAGCTTTGTTTACGTGCGACCAAACGAGTGTTCATATTCCCAGCTCCCCATGAACGCACCATCAGCAAGCTCGGTTAATGACGTCAGTGGCTGGGTGTCAACGTATCTCCGGTTCAAATCAGGACTTTTAATCAGGCTGCGTGTAAATGAGACACAGGTAAACAAAGCACGCACCTTTATCACCTGAGACGAGTCAGAAAAGCTTCAGGTCAAATATTTAGAGCAATAATTTAACCTCGTTCTGTTCAGGAAAAACTCTGACAGGTGTTTAGAGTCTGATACACCTGTCAGTTACTTATTCCCCCTTTTTTGTTTGAATACATGTTTATAAACTAGTTATATCCTTTATATTCAACTCTGGGGGAAAAAGTTATAACAAACATAGTAAATATTTTGAGGAAAAAATCTAAATTCTAAAATAAAATATCAAATTTAAGGGCAAAAAGTCAAGGTTTCGAGATAAAATTGACTGTTTGAGCTAAAAAGTCAACGCTATAACATACAAAGTTAATATTTTGAGGGAAAAAGTCTAAATTCTAAAATAAAATGTCAAATTTTAAGGGCAAAAAGTCAAAATTTAAAGATTAAAATGGAATATTTGAGCTAAAAAGTCAAAGTTATAACATACAAAGTAAATATTTTGAGGAGAAAAGTCTAAATTCTCAAATACAGTATCAAATTAAAGGGCAAAAAGTCAAGGTTTCAAGATAAAATTTACAGTTTGAGCTAAAAAGTCAAAGTTATAACATAAAAAGTAAATATTTTGGACTTTTAATCAGGGGGAAAAATGTAAAAACCACCAGGGATAAAAAAAATAAAAAATCACCAAGAAAAAAAAGGAAACAAAACTCAAATTTAGTGATTTATCAAGGCGGTTGGTCTCTTTCTTTTTTTTCTTTCGAAGGTCTTATCCCATTTTGTCTCTCTTCCCTGAAGTTTCTTATATCCTCGATAAAATTTACACACTAATGGCAGCTGTCAATCTTCATAATAAAAATTTTCAACCAGGTTTTCAACGTCCGATAACTCATGAAAAACCGAAAGCTTCAGAAAAAAGAGGACTTGAACACAACACATCCAAATCACATCTTCATATCACTGCAGTGTAAGGATGTGAGAAACATTTCTACGAGGTGTGATAATTTTTTTAAGTTTTACCACCTCTCATCTGGAATGAATGAGGAGATGGAGATTTTGGCCTATACTGCAGCCAGCCACCAGGGGGAGCTGTTTTTGTGGAGACCTCAATATTAGAATAAAACCTCACTGCTTTTAAACTTCAGCATCAGGGTCAGTAAACAAATCACTCTGGATAGTTTTTAATTCCCCACTTCTTACAGTTAAAGAAAAACTTTTACAGTTCCACACACATGCAAACATTGCTCTTGACATGCGGAAGCAGCTGTTTTCAACCTTTTCTGCATCATCCAGGAGACAGAAATATTCACATACACCTCTGATGTGGACAGAATTTATCATGGGAGAAAAACAAAAGTCTGCGTTAAGATTCACAGAGCTCCTGAAAATGTCAGGTGTTCATGTGTGAAAGGCGAAAAGGTGAAAAAAAAAAGAGGTCAACGATGAGTTTAAGACCTGCCCAAAACTCAAATTAAGTTTCTCAGTAAGGCACAGAGGTTAAAGTAAGTGAAAACTAGTCCCTTCAGATCTGAGTTTGTTCAGTTCACAGGTTTAAAAGCATGATAACATAAAATCTGGAGGATTGTAGATTCGAGTTCAAGTGGAAGACGAGAAATCCACACAGGAGTTCAGAGTTTGTGTGTAAAAACAAATCAGAAAGAACGTAAAGGCAGAGTCCAGAGGAAAAAGAAGCTTTCCAGGAAATAAAACCAACGTCCTTCAACTCCATTTAAATGTTTGTCCTCATCCCAAACTTTTCTCTTGACACTAACTTTGTTCTTGAGAAGCCTCTGATTTATGATTGTCTCCATTCGCCGTCTCTGTTTTCTCTTTTATATCCCTGACGTGTCGTTTCTTGCTCCCCTCTTCTTCTACGGCGCCGTTCAGCTTCCTCTCCCTCTTCCTCTTGCAGACGAGGCCGGAGTCTTCCTCGCCGATACGACCCTCTGGTATCCCCAGGACTCGCAGGCAGACGATGGCGGCAGCTTGTTCTGCAAATTTCTTTGACTTTTCCCTGTGAATGAAACAATGAGACATCCTGAACTGTTTCTTTAGGAGTGTGAATGTGAGTGTGTGTGTTTACTGACCACAGGGAGGATCTGTACTTCTTATCGGCTACGGTGACGGTGGCCTGGAAGGCTCGATCCTGAGAGCGCTGCACCTGGAAAACACAACATGTGAATTAGAGCTGGGTAAATAATCGCAAATTAGATTAAATCACAATATGTCCTGTTGCAATATTCTAATCACAGACAGTGCAATATGTCTATAACTATTCTGAAACATGTCAAAACATCAGCTACTTTTTTGTGCAGTAGATATTTTCTGCTCTACACGAGATTATTCAACCAAAGAGACAAACTGTTAAAAACTACCTAAAGTGGTAAAAAGAGGCAAAAACAGCAAAGAGCAGCAATACAACTTAGTTTGAGGTAGTGAAACTTGACATAAAACGCAACAAAGATTGGCAATTATATTAAATTAAAACCCGGGAATATTCAAAAAGTAGCAGAATTTGTGAAAAAAATGACAAAAAAAACAGTCAAAAATGGCAAGAAAGTTGGGATTACACCTCGTCACTTTGTAAAGTGTCTTGAGATATCGTTTGTTATGATTTGGTGCTATATAAATAAAGATTGAATGATTGAATTTGTTGCAAAAAAAATGGACCAAAAGTGGCAAAAAAGAGTGGAAAGTGTCAAAAATGGGCAAAGACAACAAAAATTGGCAAGAAAATTAAGAGTGAACCCGGAAAATATTGAGAAGTTATTTAAAAAATGGTTCAAAAGTAGTTTCAATGGACAAAAAAGCAACAAAAAACATGGCAAGGAAAATATGGTGGAAAGTATAGAGTTAGACAGAAGCAAAAATGGTGAAAAAAGTGACAAAAAAAACAGTGAAAAGTGGAAAAATTGGCTAAAGTCAACAAAAATGGCATGAAAGTTGGGATTAAACGTGGAAAATAGTCAGTTTGTTGAAAAAATGGTCCAAAAGTGTCAAAAATGAGCAAAGATTGACAAGAAATTTGGGAGTGAACCTGGAAAATAGTGAACAAATATTAAAAAAATGGTCCAAAAGTGGCAAATAAGAAGGTTAAAGTGACTAAAATGTAAGTTGTAAGTTGGGAATACGCTGAGTCAATTTGTGAAGTGTCTTGATATAACATTTGTTATGATTTGGTGCTATATAGATAAAGATTGATTGATTAATTGATTGACTTTGTTGCAAAAATATGGTCCAAAAGTTGCAAAAAATAAATAAAAAGGGTCAAAAATGGGCAAAGACGACAAAAATTGGGAGTAAACCTGGAAAATATTGAGGAAGTACCAAAAAAATGGTTTGAAAGTTACAAAAAAAAGAGTGACAAGGAAGTTAAATGGACAAAAAGCAACAAAAAATAGCAAGAAAATTTTAGAAAGTGGCAAAAATGGTGGAAAAAAGTGACAAAAGACAGTGAAAAGTAGAAAAATTGGCCAAAGTCAATAAAAAATTTTGTGTTTAAACTTGGAAAATAGTCAGTTTGTTGTAGAAATGATCCAAATGGTCTAAAAACAGGCAAAAACAACAAAAATTGGGAGTAAACCTGGAAAATATTGAGGAAGTACCAAAAAAATGGTTTGAAAGTTACAAAAAAAGAGTGACAAGGAAGTTAAATGGACAAAAAGCAACAAAAAATAGCAAGAAAAATTTAGAAAGTGGTAAAAATGGTGAAAAAAAGTAACAAAAGACAGTGAAAAGTAGAAAAATTGGCCAAAGTCAACAAAAATTTTTTGTGTTTAAACTTGGAAAATAGTCAGTTTGTTGTAAAAATGATCCAAATGGTCTAAAAGCGGGCAAAAACAACAAAAATTGACAAGACAATTGGGTGTTAACCTGGAAAATAGTGAACAGGTATGAAAAAATGGTCCAAAAGTGGCAAAAAAGAAGGTTTAAGTGAGTAAAATGTATAAAAATCAGTCCCAGTTGTAGTGGTAGTGGGTTGTTGTTGTTGTTGTTGTGCTGTAATTAACGCAACTGTTCATTTCCTACAATGTGTTTGTTCAAAAACAGAGAAGATGGAAACCTAGAAATAATCACACATCAAAAACTGCAATTATAATATGGGAAATAATAATCACAAATTGTTCAGCCCTTGTGTGAAAATGTTTGAGTCTCAACTTCCAGTCATTACACTTCTGCTCCCTCTAATAGGAAATAAACTCTTAGGAGAAAGTTATGAAACTGGAAAAGTGTCTTGAGACAATATGTGTTATGATTTGGGGCTGTATAAATGAAGATTGATTGATTGATTGATTACAATCTCATAAGCAGGTTGTTCCAGCTTCTCCTGACGACTCCACTCCAGCAGAAACATCTTTGGGGTGATCTGAGGTGGATACTCCCTCCTAATAGCAAAAAAAAAAAGTCAGGTCAGGATCATTAAATAAGTGAAAAATCAGGCAAAGGAAGCTGTGGAGACTAAAAACTGACCGCTCGAACTTCACCGCCATGGTGGTGACGTCTCCGTCCGTCACAGGTCGGTCGGGCTGGCTGCTGCTCTGCAGAGCGTCTCTCCTGGTCTGTAACTGCTCCTGGATCTGCTGGTAGAAATCCTGCAGCCCGTACGCCTCACTGCAACAGACACAGCATCAAATTAAGATGCTTTTCAACAGCAGGAATCAGGGTCTAATTTAAGTTCCTGAGTAAATATTCAAACACTTAAGACCACAGCTAAAAATTAAAGCTGTCCTGTCCTGTTGAAAAACCCCAGTCATTATCAGACAGAGCAGGGTCCTCAGTCATGAAGGACGCCCCTGAACAACCGTCAGCTCCATTGTTCCATTGTTCAGAAAAAGCAGATCATGATGAAGAGGTTTTCATTTTCATTTTCGGTTGACAACCAGGCTTTTTTGTTCCAGAACCACAGAAGCAAATTTCTGCCAGTTAAGTCTCAGAAGTCAAAATTTCTATTTTGGCTCCAAATTTTGAATTTTTGTCTCATAACTTTGACTTTTTATCCAAGATTGTTGACATTTTTCCTCATGAATTTGAAATTTTTTCGTCACAATTTTAACTCTTTATCTCAACATTTTTTTCTTTGTAGCTAACAATTTTCAACTTTTATGTGAAAATTTTGACTTTTTATCTCAAATTCTGACTCATTTTTTCAAAGTTTGACTTGATATGGGTTAAAAAAAATTCAACTAAACCATTTTCATGTTGTTGTTTTACCAAGCGGAAATAGGCTTCCACACATAACTCTCAGGATCTTCTTATAAATTCTGAATGTCTGTCTTACTGCGTCCAACCTCAGGACCATCAAGGTTCAAGTTTTTCTCCTCAGAGAATCAAACTTTCTTCCACCTTTCAACGTCCCATGATGCTCTCTGTCAAAGTCCAAACTGGCCATTTAGTGGAAGGAGACGAGACCTTTGAAGAGGTTTTTGTTCTTAAAGCTCTTCTCTCTCAGACGCCGTCTGATGGTTATTGGGCTGCAGTCGACTCTAGTAACCACCTTCATTTGGGTCGAGGATCGTCCTGTGTCTTGATGAACAGCCAATCAGATCCTCAGGCTCAGAGCTGCTGAAATGTTTTTGACTTTTTTTGTTCCATAACCCTCAGGATCTTCTCATAAATTCTAAATGTCTGTCTTACTGCGTCCAAACTCAGCAGTGATGGCGTTGTGTTGTGAGAGGTTTTGATTCTGCAGCTCAACAATCGACCACGTTCAAAGAGAGAAAGATTTTTAGTCTTTACCATCAGGAGGTCATGACAGAGAGAAAACCTGACAGAAAATCACTTTGACTCCACATTTTTGAGCAGATTTTGTCTTTTACAGGCTGTGGTCTTAAACTTTTGTACAGCTGATGAACACAAAAGTTGACTTTCATTGTTGTTCTCAATAAATTTCTTACTCGATTTTTTATCTCACTCCCATTTTTCCTTAGCGCATTTAAAACTCTGCTTAGAACCGTTTTAAGATCCAACAGTGCAAATTGTAACTGTTGTGTATTCTTTGTATGGCTGTCTCTTACTGCCCTCTGCTGGTCTGCTGGTGTAGTGCAGCTGGTGTTACTTTTGGGCCTCAGACAATAAACCACGGGAATCTTGTTCCCTGAGAGAAAAGTTCCTGGTGCTTCTGGTTGAAAAACACATTTGGATCATACTTGACATCAGTCTCAAACAGGCAGTCTAAACACATTTTTGGGTCAATGACGTGACATCCCTTTTTTTGTGTCCGATTGTAATATTTCCTTCCATCATGAACCGTCCTGACAAGTATCCACAGTAATTAAACTCTAAAAATTGAATGTCAGTTATTGTAAATGGAAATTAAAAATACAGTGGCATTATTTGATGCTTGAACCTTTTTAAATAAAACATTCTTTGCAAATAAAAAGAATTTTAAAGCTGTTGAGAAATTGAAAAAACTTTTGTCCCGTAATTTTCACCTTGTCAAATGTCAGGGTGGTGCAACCGTAACATTAGACTTTTATTTTAAAGTGAAGAGAATAAAACAGGAAACAGGAAACTGCATCAGCCAGAGGAGCCCAAATGACATTTGTGACCAAGTGGAAAAGTTTGTAGATTTCTCTGAAATACTGATAAAAAAGGTTTTTTCACTTCATTGGTGACTGGAACAATTTCCATGTCAGGTGGTACAACCAATGTAATAATGTGAAATGTTATTTTAACATCAAATTATTTATCTTATTCACAAATAAAAGAAACGAAACACACAAAATGAAAATGTATGAGTCACTACAGACACTTGAGAGATACTTGCCAATAATTTCACACAGAAAAAATAACAGGAACATATAAATATATTTTCATATATTTGGTTGCGCCACCTGACATTTTTGGGTGCTCAAATTAAAAATACTAAAAAATAATGAACCCAAAAACTTTGAAATGTTGGTCAACTACTGAAATCTGTTAGAAAACTTAATTCTTCTCTCAGAAATATGTTTTTTATCCATTTTCAAAGAACATTTTAAAAATATGTTTTTAGACCCTCTTTTTGTCATTGACCCTTATAATTTTCTAGAAGCTCCAGTACCTGATTTCAGCGTTGGTCTGAGCCGCCTGCACCTGTTTCCCCAGAGGAGACTCCACCTTGTCTCTCAGCATCTGACACAGACAGTACTTGGAGTTGAAGGCGTTGTTGTCGTACCGGATCGCCTGAGGAGAAACAAGACGCCATGTTTACTTTTTATATCTAAATCAGTGAACAACAGTCTAAATTCAGAGACACTCACGTATTTCAGATACTCCTCCATGACTATCTCCACTGGAAGAGGTCCCTCTTTGGCGAAGACGGAGGCGTTCCACATGGCGGCGCGGGCCAACATGACCGACGAGGCCCCCGTCGCCTTCCTGAATTCCTCGATGTCTGCGTTTGTTTTCACCGGATCTGCAGACCCTCCACTATGAGAGAGACACTAAGTCATGTTTAAATCATGTTTAAGTGCAGAATTTATTCAGCTAACCACGTATTTCTGTAGAGGTGGAGTCTTAGGCCTAATTCCAATTCCTTTCTTAACCCTCAATCTTAGTCGCCCTCAAAACCAAGTGTTAAGGTCTATCTTGTGACTTAGAAATGGGACACCCCTTAAATGCAAATGAAATTGTTGTGGACTGTCTGTCAGTTATTTACGGAGGAGGATTAGGGCCACTGAGAAAAAAAAAATTCCAAAAAAAAAAAAGTCAGAATTCTGACTTTTTTCTCAGAATTCTGAGATTAAAGTCAGAATTCTGANGCCTTCCTGAATTCCTCGATGTCTGCGTTTGTTTTCACCGGATCTGCAGACCCTCCACTATGAGAGAGACACTAAGTCATGTTTAAATCATGTTTAAGTGCAGAATTTATTCAGCTAACCACGTATTTCTGTAGAGGTGGAGTCTTAGGCCTAATTCCAATTCCTTTCTTAACCCTCAATCTTAGTCGCCCTCAAAACCAAGTGTTAAGGTCTATCTTGTGACTTAGAAATGGGACACCCCTTAAATGCAAATGAAATTGTTGTGGACTGTCTGTCAGTTATTTACGGAGGAGGATTAGGGCCACTGAGAAAAAAAAAATTCCAAAAAAAAAAAAGTCAGAATTCTACGGAAGAGGAATAGGGCCACTGAGAAAAAAAAAAAATCTAAAAAAAAAAAAAAAGTCAGAATTCTGACTTTTTTTTTTTTGGGAATTTTTTTTTTTCTCAGTGGCCCTATTCCTCTTCCGTAGTTATTCCTTCGGTTAGCATTATCAAAAAAATATCTGTATAAATAACACAACCACGGACATATTCAGCTGTCACAGCATACCATAGTTTATTGAAAGGTAAACACCAGCTTTAACTATCATTACATAACTCTGCGGCTACAGGAGATGACATTAGCCCGGTCATCTTATACCATTATCGGCACAAGCATGTTATATAGGCTGTTATCTTGATAAAACAATTACATTACCAGGGAGAAAAATGACCATTTTGTAACGTTTACTAACTTAAACTACAGCAACATGGCTTGTCCGCACCGGACGCTATTGACAAAAGATCGTAAAATAAAAATAAATGTTATGCAACAATGAGGTAAATAATCCATTAAAAGGGTCTAAACTAAGATAATACAATGGTTTTCATGTATTTATATCTCCATTAACAAAGAAAATACTATATTTGTAGCTCGCCTTCTCTGCCGCTTTGGACGCCATGTTTATTTACCGACAATGTCCCTTAGTCACAAGGGTGGTGTCGGAGAATCTCAGTATTGAGGGAGATACAGCCTCAGTCTGACCCCTCAACCTTAACATTCTGAGAATCAGGACAGCACTTACACTTCGCGGGAGTGCGCATTTTGAGATTGAGGGTTAAGACAGGAATTGGAATTCACCCTTACTTTGCGATAACGGGGATGGAAACAGCCTGAGCCACGGCCTGGATGTAATCACAGTGGACGGGATGTCTCGGACGCTCATCTTTAAATCTGGGCAACAACAACAACAAACCAGGAGAGTTTCAGGTCAGACCATAAAGGAGGTAAAGACGTGGTGGAACCTTGATGATGAATCAGTTTACCTGCCGTGAACAGCGATCGCAGCGACGCCGGTTTTCTCGATTCTTTGAACCAGACTGATCGTCTCCTCCACCTGGAAGAGAAAATTTAAATGACCTCTGATAAAACTGGAGGAAGAAATATCAAAACAGAGAAAGAGAAGGTAATAAATGCTCAACCTACCGTCGACAGGATTCTGATTTTACACGTGACTGGTATGGAAACTCCTGAAACGAGCGTCTTCAGGATCTGCAGACAAGAAGAACAAGGTGTCAAAAAGTCTGAGGATAACTGAGGATAACCAGGATTCAAATCTGACATAACAGTGATGTGAACTCAGACTTTCAGAACTTTTATCATATTTTTACCACCCCTTCTGTTTCAGAAACATCCTGAGGGCCAAAAGTATCAGAGTGTGAATCTTTTTTCTCACTTACCGCTTCAATCTTGTCAGGATTTGACAGCAGAGCAGCTCCCATCCCGCCCTGGAAGGGGTCAGAGATCAGTCAGAGGTCATACAGAGGTCATACAGAGGTCATACAGAGGTCAAGGGTCAAAGCAGCAGCAGGTTGGTCAGTGAGAAACTCACCTTAGTGGAATATTCCTTTGGACAGCCCATGTTCACGTCGACTGCAGCCACATCCTTCTCCCTAAGAGACGAGCAAGGGACAGCAATGAATCATGGGATACTAAATTTATACTAATCCAGCGCCTACAACTCAAGATTAACAAGATAACCTCCAAAATCAGTGGTTAGAGTTGACATTACTTTTCAAATGTGTTGCAAATAAACTGCGTGAACTCACACGAGCCGGGCCACGGTTAACGCTCTCTCTGGGTCAGCGGTTCCCTGAAAGACAAAAAGTGAAGCTCTGATTCCAAATCTACAGCAAATATTTAAGGAAAATGTTTCATATCCACAGGTTTGTGGGTCGCACCATCTGGAAGACGACTCTGTCCTTCTCCCTCTCACAGGTCCTGAACATGACTCGATCATCAGGGGCGACAAAATCCACCGTCTGCAGAACCTCTGACAGAAAAGGAAAACATTACAGTGAGAGAAGCTTCCTGGGCAAACCTCATAGTACAGTGACCAATTATTGATAAACATACACTAAAGTGTCCTCTTGGGAGCCAGAACTCATGCAAGGGTGCTCTCTTGATTCAAGATTCAAGTTTGAAAGAGTTTATTGTCATGTGCACAGTAAAGAAATGTGTTTCCTTGTATGATGAAATTCTTTCTTTGCTGTCCACCAAGCGTGCCGAGAACATAAGATTTACTAAGAGGGCAAAAACACATGCCACGGTGAACTGGGAGCCAAAACACCCACCAAAATGCTCTCTTACATGGCAAAAACCCCTTGTCTGCCCCCTTAGCAGTTTAGAAAATGATAAACTGGCCTCTTGGGAGCCAAAACAAGCATTAAGTGCTTGGGAGCCAGAATGAATGCTCACTCTCTCTGGGACCAAATCTCATCCTGAAGTCCCTTAGAGCCCTAACACATGCTATATTTTTCTCTTGGGAGCTGAAATGTGTACCAAACTCCCATCTTGGGAGCCAAAACACGCACTGGGGAGCCCTCCAGGGAGCCAAATTGCACATTATAAGGCCTCCTCAAGTGAAATAAATACACTTAACTGCACTTATAGCTGATTTGAGCATGATAAACTACTCTCTTGGGAGCGAAAACACATACGACAGTGCCCAAAGGAAGCCAAAAAATGTGCTAAACAGCCCACAAGGAGGCAAAATTGCACGCAACAGGCCCCTCTAGATCGAAAAACACACACTAAATTGCACTTATAGCTGGTTAGAACATGATAAACTCCTCTCTTGGGGGCTAAAACACACGCTAGAGTGTCGTCTTGGGTGCAAAAACACATTAATACATGCATGGGAGCCAAAATGAATGCTGAACTGCCCTGTGGGAGGCTAAAACTCATACTAAATCCCCTATGAACCCCAAATATTTCCCTCTTGGAAGCCCAAATATGCACCAAACTCCCATCTTGGGAGCCAAAACACATGCCAAAGTGACTTGGGAGCCAAAAACTTGCCCTAAAGTGCCTCCATGAGAGCCTAAATGTCTGCTAAAGTGCCCTCACAGGTGGTTAGGACACAAATTAACTGCCTTTTTGCGAACCAAAACACATGCTATAATGCTCTCATGGGAGCCAAATTGACTATTATAGAGCCTTCTCAGGTAAAAAAAAAAGCACACTAAACTGCACTCATGGCTGGTTAGACCTTAATAACAACCCCTCTAGGGAGCCAATAGACATACTCAAGTGTCTTCTTGGGTGCAAAACCACATGACTACGTGCGTGGGAGTGAAATTGAATAATGAACTGCCCTGTGGGAGGCTGAAACTCATACAAAATCCCCTCCATGGAGCCAAATCACACAAAAATCACAATTGCTTTCTTAGGAGCCAAAACACTTGCCAAAGTGTCTCTCTCGGCTGGTAAACTCCTCCTCAGGTAAATTAACACATAAATGCACTTATGGCTCATTGGAGCATGATAAACTACTCTCTTAAGAGCCAAAACACATGTTCAAGTGCCCACATGGAAGCCAAAAAATGTGTTTTAGAGCCCACTTGGAGGCAAAAAGGCACACGGTAGGCCCATTTGGACAGAAAAAAACACACTGAACACCAATTGCTGGTAATAAAATGATAAACTGCCCCCTAGGGAGCAAAACCTGCATTAAGTGCCTGGGAGCCAAAATGATTGCTCACTATTTTTGGACCGAATCTAATGCTGAAGTCTCCTTGGTTCCCTAACACATGCTCTATTTCTCTCTCGGGAGGCCAAACGTGTACCAAACTACTCTCTTGGGAGCCAAAACACATGCTCAAGTGCCCACATGGAAGCCAAAAAATGTGCTGAAGAGCCCACTTGGAGGCAAAATTGCATGCAACATGCCCCCTTTGGATAGAAAAAAACACACTAAACTGCACCAATGGCTGGATAAAGCATGACAAAATGCTCTTTTTGGAGCCAAAACATGCCTTAAATCCCCTCCACAGAGTCAAAACACATGTATAATGGCTTTCTTTGGAGCCAAAATGCTTGCTTAAGTGTCCCTCTTGGCTGGAAAAGTCACATGCTGTATATGCTGTTTTTCCCCCCTGCCCTTTAGAAAGTCTGTGACCTGAGGTGAGTCAGAAAAGGTAAAGTGAGACTCTTACCGTTCTCCACCCTGCGACACTGGGCCATCTTTATGTCAATCAGCTCCTGAGACAGGCAGACAGACAGTGTTAACACCTATATGACCATGTATTTAGAATGTAAAGTAGGGTGACCATACGTCCTCTTTTGCCCGGACATGTCCTCTTTTAAGAGGCTGTTTATAAAATCCTTCAAATGTCCGGGTTTTTGATCTTGCCTTGCTTGAGCGAGTCACAGAACAGTGTATTTATCATTCACGTTGAATGGTTCCTTTAGAAACACGCTCTTAGAGGTGGAGTTTGAACCGAACCCCGGAACATGTATTCATTCATTCACAAATCAGTACAGAGGTGCTCCACTCTCACTCACTCGCAGGCTGACAGGCAGGTAGGCACGCTGCAAGAGAACACTCAAACAGAAAGAAAATGCCGAAATGCAAATGTCATTTCACTGATGACATGCGAAAAAAGTTCCCCTGTTTTCGTCCAGGCCGTGACAAATGGGAGGCAGAATGTACAGTCTGCAAAGCTGGAACTTATGTCTCTGTGGCTAATAATGGTCCCAACGATCTGCAAGCCCATATCACCACAACAAAACATTGAAGAATAGGCTACCTCTCTTTTTTCTTTTTGTTTAATATTTTGAGGCATTATTTCTATTTTTACGTAACTGATAATTGGGAGGTTATTTTGAAGAATGGTTCTCTACCTCACTTTTCCTAACTAAGGTGTAAGTGTCAGACTTAAGAGAGGGGATTATTTCTTATTTTGTTTAACATCTGAATACTTGAGTTGCTACAGAACTGTTTTGGGCTATTTTTAAAGCACCTCCACACCATAGCCAATCAGAAGAGTTAATCCATCAGCCAAGGGTATGTTGGCTTTAAAATGTTAAAAAGAGTGATAACACAATGTGTTGTGTTGTGCTCTGTTTTGTTTCGTTTTCCATTATAGCATATATGCTACAGAAAGTTGATTGTATTGTCTACTTTATTATGACATTTAAGTTGTTATGAAGGTGCAAGCTTTGACTTAAATGAACAAATAAATAGAATTTGGACATTTATTCATAAGTGTGGATTTTTCACAGTGAAAGACTTCATTTAAAACAAAGTAAAACAAAAGTTAATCTGAATATTACAATTACACTACAATACTGAAGGTGCTTTGACGTGTTACTCATAAGAGAAGTCAAATAATTCAACAACTAACTGATGTTAAATTGAAGATCAATAAATGGCAAAAATCGAATTGATAATCGACAATAATTGAAAATCGATAATCAATAATCGGCAATAATCGAAAATCGGTTGGTAATCGAATCGGGACTTTAATAATCGAATCGAATCGAATAATTAGGCCAATTCACCACCCCTATTTTTCAGTATATCCAGGTAAAGTGTTCTTTCTGGGGATTCAGAATATTTGTTTAACTGAGTTAGAAGCACAGAAAGCCCCCTGACCCATGCAAAACCCCTAAAATGTGTGTGTGTGTGTGGGGTCCTCTTTTCAGAGAAACAGAATATGGTCACCCTAGTAAAGCCCTAAAACAGGCTTCATCCTCACCTCACAGTAAACCACATCAGCTCCATAGTCCAGAGCCAGCAGCCTCATGGGCAGAGTCCCCACCCGGACCATCGGAGCCAGGGCGGTGATGTTGGAGAAGCTCAGCCGGGTTACTGACATGACGGCGGCTCACTGCTCCTGTTCAACCTATGGGAGATAACAGTCATTTAATTCAACATATTTCAAGCTGAATCTTTGATATTGAACTGCTCTGGGTTCATTTCTCTGCGTTTTCAGTCACGAGACAATCAAACCAAACTGCTGTCAAAAATCAGCCAATTTGATGCGGTTTGACTTAAAGCCATAGTGCTCACTTTTCTGACCTAATAACAGCTTTAGAAAATTAACCCCCAACTTAAAATAATTTATTCTCCAGCCGGGTGAACAACTATGTCATTATACCTAATACTTAATGAACAATATTAACTTAAACTGTGCTTAAATATCAGTTTACTCCTACAGGTTTTCCTGTAAATCTCAAGCAGTAAAAGGTAAAGAATAGAAGATTTAATTGTAATGTAAGCGTATTTAATGAACAAAAAGTAAGCCGAACTGTCTTCAGGAGCATAATAATTCTGCAGGATGTTAAATTTTGACTGAAAAGTATTTCTTTTTTGTCAGAAAGTCAAAAACTCTGACAATCTCATTTATTTGAATGGAGTTTTGTGTAGCAGCCCAATGCTAACATGCTAACTGTGACTAAAAACACTGTATTTTAAGATAACGGCAGCTGAAATGTGCTTTAAAACAGCAACAGTTAGTATTTCTGATTTAGAAGCACTGAATAGATACTAAAAAGTGATGTTAGATAGTGTTGAATTTTATAAACTCACCGGCATTTAGAACCGTGTGGTCATGTGGCTGAAAGATGAAGCGTGCTGTTTAAACGTCCTGTTTGGACGTCGACGTCACCAATACGTCACAGATCGTCGAAATGTTTTTTACCTTTTTTTTTAATTGAAGGGTTTTTTTTTTCTTTTTGACTCAATCATTCATTTCATAAAAGCCCATTTGTGCCAATTGAAAAAGAAAAATGAAAACTTTGCTTTGTTCAGATTTTTTTTTTTTTTCTTTTTTGCACATTAAAGGGACAGTGAGGACTTTCTGAGTGATCTTGAAAAAGTCTCATGTCTTGCCTGATCATAATCCCCAATTCAAAATATCATTATCAGGGCTAAAATATTTTATTTCTAAATGCTTATTCCTAGCTTCTCAATCGGGACTTGACAGGTCGGACCCAATGACTGTATATAGAATGGACAGCGTGCTTCCGCCTGTCACCGTTCTACGTTTTTGAAGCCAAAAAACCCGTTTCTCTAGCCACGATTGTGCAGTCAGAGTCTGCGCAATAGAGAATTTCCAGTGGAGCCAAGTAAAAAAGAGAATTAAAATATTTATTTCTTCTTCTTCAGAAGGTTTAGTCTCCTTTTGGCTCTTTCCCGAAGTTTCTTATATCCCCGGTAAAAACTACTCACGAACGGCAGCTGTCAACTATCGTAAAACGAAACTTATATCGCGGTTTTTAACGTCCAATAACTAATGAGAAACTAACTTCTCAGAAAAAAAAACACCTGAACACCATGCAGCCAGATGACATCGTCATACTACTTTAGCGTAAGGATGAGAGAAACGTTTCTACGAGGTATCGTAATTTTTTTAAAGTTTTCCCGGCTCATATCTGGAATACATGGGGAGGCGGGGCTTATGACCTATACTGCAGCCAGACACCAGGGGGCGGAGCATCTGCTGGAGGCTTCAGTTTGAGCCGAATGTCGTTACGTCCACTCATTATACAGTCTATGGTCGGACCAGACCGGATGGATTTACAGCACGCCAAAGTCTCTATGACAACGCCGCGCCAGCTGAGAAAGTTTAGCAGTGAGAAAAGACATCTGTGTTTTTCTCTGCTGAAAAGGATTCCTGTGATTTATCTAGTAGTATAAGTGGGGACAGGAGCTGGACTGTCTGACAGAAAAGGGACAGAGGAACGCTAAACAGGAGAGTGATAGAGCACAGACTAAAGGCTTAGACACAAGCTAAAGGCTAAAACATAAACTAAAGGTTAGGTGCACATGAGATAAGGGCTAAAACAAGGCTAAGCTGTTTATGCTAATGTTGATTCCTGTCCACATGCAGCAGTTATTCTGCAGTGATCTGTTCAAACCTGAGAGTCTATCAATAAAATGAAGAACCAGGTTACGTTTGCTCTGCTTGGTGAGGTTGGAGTTGGTAGATGAGCACTGGTAGGACACAACCAGGATTCACTAACGCTACAATAGTGCAACGTAACTGTTAATAAATACAGTACCAAGTTACTTTGGATCTGGTAAAAAGTTGTTTTGAACAAATAAAACTAGTGTTGATAGAAGATACAATCTACTTTCACTTTCAAAGCAAATACATCATAACAGTTTGTGCGAGTCCTCCCGCCAGATTCTTCTCATGTCTGCAAATTATCATTAAGATTCAAAGCATTTGAAAAATTTTTTAAAAACTGTATAAAAGAGACAAGAACTAAAACCAGACCATTAAATCAGACAGGACTCTGTAGTGGAAATCACTGCATGGACTCAAAGTTATAGCGCCCCAACTTCTTCTAGAATTGGGGTTGTAATTCATGACAGCGGGAGACTTTGAAAGAAAAATAACATCAGTCTTTGTCCAGTTCATTCATGATTTATTGTGCTACTATAGTTATTTACTCATATTTACAAAAAGTGCTCTAAAATACACCCAAGAGTTAACTCTTCATGTAACGATCCCATTGTAAACACTGAATGCTTTACAAATAATTTACAGTGTAAATGTGTGTGTGTGTGTGGTGAAGAGAAGTCAAGGCAGGTGGGAACACCAGATCCTGTTTTGTTTTTCCTTCCTGGATTTGTCTTTTTTACACCCTCATGTGTAAAGATAGAAAAACAAGACAGACTTAGTAAGGCAGGTAAAAGATTCTGTCACACAAATGAAGGTTTCCACTGTTAAAGATGACCACCATGCTAGAAAAGTGGTTGTTTGTGAAAAAAAAACAATATTAATGCTTTGCTGCTGGAAGTTCAGAGATAAAACAGTTTGTATAGTTTTTAAATCAAACCTACAAAACTGAAAACAATGAAAGCATACATCAAATTTTAAGATACAGCTTATCTAAAGGGAAAGAAAGTCATATAATAACAGTTATAAACTCTGAAATAAATAAAAG